>JALLBJ010000152.1:0-42889 GCA_036940105.1 Skeletonema potamos
TACAACAGCAACAGTGCAAATGAGGCAAGTAAGTAGTGTCGCTTTTGTTATCATATTATTATTCTTTTACCGAGTTGTATTCATACAAATTTAAGTTGGATTCGCGTGTGGACAAAAGATTTTTGCTCTTACAGTTTGTGCGCTGCATAGGCCAAAGCAGCGTGCCACTTTTGTCTACAATACAGAGAAGAAGCTGCCTTCTCATTTTTGTGTTCTCGTCATCCGCATCGTCAAGTATTGACCAGCACCAAGACATCATGAACCCGAACACAAACAGGTACTTTGCTAAAGTAGTGGTTCGATCTGCTGGAGTTCTTGTTACCTGACAATTCCTTCGGAGAACTTACGCTACAAGTTATCGCAGTAACTGGAAGGGGAAAGATGATATGAGTTTGAGTAGACGATGAACAGTATCATGTATTTATTTCAATTTTGACAGAGATGTTGAGCCTACCCATTCCACTCTTTCATTCAAAGCAAAGCACGCCACGAAGCAATTACGCTAAATCCCTTTAAATCCAAGCGAAGCATACAAAAACTCAATAGTAAAAAGTTGCAAAGTTGCCATGGGGGCAAATCTTGCCCAAATCGGTACGAATCCCCGCCACAGACTTAGTATTCCCTCGTTACGGACCGTCTTCACTAAGCAGTCAGTCATTCCCTCGTATATTTTTGCATTAGTAGGTTGATTCATCAGTGCAGTTCTGACGCGGTCAAACGGTGACACAGTCACAGTCATGAAGAAGCCAGCAAGAAAACTTGAACAAAATGCAGTCTTGGCACTATTGCGTTGCCAACCCGTAGCATCCACCACATAGCCTTTGGAAATATCATACACTCCCATGTTGGTGGCATTCAGAGTAATAGCTCTCATGATATTCACTTGCGCTCCACGATAAAATCCTGACATACCTTGATCACGATACATTTGACCAACAAGTGACATCAATGGTAAACTTTCGCCCTTGTTGGTTTGACTGAGCGTTTTCAATACATCAAATGGATTTCCAACCACCGAGCCGACGGCTCCCGTAATGGCACCAGCGAGGAACTTTAGATATCCAGGAGCATCTGGCGCACCTGCACCAAGAGCATCTCGTACTGGGGCGTAGGCTCCCAAACGAATTGCAGTGTAGCTACCTTCACGACAATATGCCCAAGGGATTCCCTTCCAGAAGGCACTCAGTCCTTCATGGCGCATGGTAGAGGAACATGTAGCAAGAATACCCTCATTTGATACTTGAACTCTAGTCTTGACGAGTTCGATAGGATGCGTAAAGTTCACTGCAAACATTGCAGCTGTTCCACCAAGAGCAGTAGATTGTAAAAGTGATGGCTTGTTCGATACTGACATGTTGAGAAGATGATATATTATTTGATTTAACTCAATAAGAAATTCTTGGACATATGTATTTTGAATCCGATCTATCAAAAGAATGTTGCGTGTTCTCTAGGAGAGAGAGAGAGAATGTGAGTTTCTGTGGAAAGTGATGGCGGCGATGAATTGACATGTGTGCGTCTTACATAGTGCGTGTAGTGTTGGAGAAAATGAGATGAGAGGAAATTTATTTAAGAAAAAAGCATGCACTCCTGAGATTCGCGCGCGCCGGCTTAACCCTGACATTACGACAGGACAAGGATAATGTTTTTTTCTCGGCGATTACTGCTGACTCTCATCCCCCATAATAATAACAAAAGGGTGATGGTCCTCACATGCAGCAAATGGCTGCCGGTCCAAGCCCAGAAGGGGCTCATGAACCTGTTGGCGTGTTAGCGCCAACGATGCGGCATGGTGATCAAACAACACACTGAGTTAGCTTTAGATGCTACAGTTAGGGTTTGTTTGGGGTGACAGGACAGACCGCATCATCAGTGATGATGAAGCCAAGACCAAAGCACGAGTTGATTACTGTTGTCGTCTCATAATTAAGTAAAGCATGAAACTTCTACACCTGCACCGCCGGCGCCAAAGGCATCCACTGACCAACATCATTTAGACTCGGATCATGCTCATCTGCAGCTCATCAGAACACTCTCCCTCGCATATATTACGCACACTCCCTTAGTCGTTATCCTTGCGATACTGGGCACAATCCTGAATAAAATGAATGTGATGTTATTATGTAACCCTCCTGGAAATTTTGTTCTGTGCAAGCTGAGGGCGATGCGTCATCAACTTCGATCTCGCGGCTGTCATTAATCTGGCCACTCCAGAGCATTATTTCCTCCAACTGCAACAAGTACACATACACGCATATAAAGAAACTTGAGTGATGGTGGCATGAGCACTTCCACGCCTGACTGCTTAGCTTACTTCTTGCCATGACAATCAAAAGCGTCGGTGGGAATCATCATCGATGTCAAAATACTGTTAATATAAATAATGTACAAATTATGAAGAAACTCGCAACCCTCTCCGAATACTTTTCTCTATTATTTTACTCTCGATTACTACAAAATGTCTACTTCGCCGTTAAGATTGAAAACAGACCGGCACACAATGCAATCATACCGAATGCAACAAAGAAAATGGCTACAGAAAAATCATACCAAGTGGGTGGTTCGTCTAAATCGGCGGGTGTCGGTGATGCGGAAATACGAGCAGATCGTTGCTGAGCTAATATTGCTGCACCTATCGCCTGATTCCCACCTGCCGTAGCGCCATATTTGGAAGTTGGAAATCTTGGCATTCCAGCCTGTCCTCCATCGGCAGAGCCAACTCTTGGTATTTTGACTGGCATCATCGGAATGGATGGAGGTGCAACCTTTCCCAGACGATTTATGTGGGGACTTTTAAGAGCCTCCTTCTCCCTAAATTCTGTTAATTTTGTTTTCCCCATCTTTGCAACTTCGCACCAAATCGGCATTAGGAGTAGATACCACGCAATGCTTTTGAATACATTCTGTTCAGGTGCTGTTGATTCTGTTGTTTCATTTGGTTGCTGACTCATCAATAGTCTAGAGGACTCTACATCTCGCTCTGTCGGTCCTGTATTTCCTTCATCCTTGCCCCAAACTTCTTCTACTTTCTTCAGAAACTCGTCTCCATAGACTGCAAGGTAAATCATTCCTGGGCCAATGTAAGATAAACACGACCCTGCAATTGTACCCGTGATGGCAAGAACAGATCCAACAGATTCCACAAACAATGCCGGTATCAATGATGAAAAGTAAATAATCAATGTCAGTGCAATCCTACGATCTCTCCTATTCAACACGGATGCATCATCACCCTCATGGGCACGCCTACCCCGAAAGAATAGTACCACGAAGACATGCCTACAAACAAATGAGTCCATCGGATACACAAAGAACATTGTCGTGCATAACAACCCTCTCGCCAAATTGGCAGCCTTGGTAATACTCCCACCAAGTACCAAAAAGTTGTTGAGAATATCCCCTTGTGTCTTTTCCAAAAAGGCTAAATATCCTGCTATTCCACACGAAGCCTCCAAGACTACGCATAGCGATAATGCTCGTGATGTTGCCTGTCCCCACCGTTCCTTGGTTGGTTTCTCTAACGATCCGGCAACGATAAACGCACTATGTTGACAAACAAATGCGAAACTCAACACCCCAAGGCCAATGAATATAGTAGATGAGTTCACCACCGATTCCGAAGCTATTTGTAATAATCCTCCATGTTGCTCCAATGATTCGGATACTGGACTGAATAATACGACCACGAGGACCATGAAGCATTGAAATATGACACTAATTTTGGATGTTTTGGCCAAGTCTGCCATGTCTCGTTGCATAGAAATGGGTAGAATGACTGCCATTGTTGAGACAAGCAAAATTGCCCGTTCCATTCCCACGTCTCCACTGTGTATTTTTATCATTTGACGTGAGAAGTGAGCAGCCATCCCATCAATTAATCAAAATCATCTATTTATATATTATAATCAAAAACGTACCTCTCCACCCCCAACAAAACCGGAAGAGTATCCTTAATAATTGTCAGATAACTTAAACAACCCCCATACGCCATGATCAACATATTCACCGATATAAAATAAAACCCCGCACTGCCGTATGTACTCTCAAACAACGTTTCGTAACTCGGCACATCCACATGCTTGGCCGTGTCTACCAACACCCGTAAACTCTTCTCAGTCAATACTGCACACAGCAACACTAATATAATACCGGCGACGAGTCCACATTCTTTAATGGCGTAGGGGATGCCCACAATTCCAGCACCGATTATGGCATTGACTAGATTGGAAGTGGCTCCCGCGACGGTGGATTTGTGTTCTTTGGTTTTGGGGGATTCTTTTTTTATTAGACGGGAGGTGCCCCCCGGTGTGGAGATTTTGACAAGTTTGCGTGGTGTGGAGGGGGCGAAGAAAGGGGATTTGGGGGGTTGGATGGATGAGGAGTCTTTTGCCATTTTTGTGTGCTGTAGGTGAGAGGTGGTGGTGGTGAATAGATTGACAACAACACCCAACACAATGCACAATGCTCGCTTCTTCTCGGCCGGCCCTGGCGGCTGGCGGGCTGGCGGCTGCGCGCGGCCTGCCAACGGATCCATTCCATCATAAACACCGTTTTTCGAGTAGTAAACGGGCTTCAAATACCCAAAAACGATCTAATTTGCCCACTAACTCACTGCCCAGTGCCCAGTGCCCAGTGCCCAGTGCCCAGTGCCCAGTCCAGTAGCAACAGTCTACTTTGATTTTTTTAGCACCAGACTAAGAAGTGTGGTAGCCACATCCTCTCTTTCTTTGCCTCTGGGAGCAGGGTGACCGGGGGTGGGCTGGTTGGCCTGTTGGATAAGAGGAAGTGGAAATTCTCTGCAGTAACAAACCAACTCTTGACAACAGTTTTAAGCGTTATCATACCTTTGCAAGTGGCGTAGCATGTAGCATCATCATTCATCTCCATCTACTCCACCCACCCTTCCCATTCATCACCAAGCAACTGCACAAGAAACCTATTGAAGGGCTGGTAGAGTAACTTCAAATAAAGTCGTATCAAGGGATCAAGAGAAATTTCCCAGCCCTGCATCACATTTTGCTTTCGCCTTCCTTTCATGGCATGATTATGATCGGATTCATTCTTGTCTCTCTCTCCTATTATTACACCTCTATTATTTCTGATAAAGTTGTTATCGTGTTCATCAATTGATGTATCATCAACACCTGCAAATCTTAATACTTCATCGAAAATACTCTCATTGAACACTTCATTGAACTTCATCACCATCAATCGATCATCTGCAGCGAATCGCTTCACCCATGAAAGCAATAACGGGGCGTATAGCCCCCGGATGAGATATGAGTTGAGCTTCTCATTTTGTTTAACTAATTTATTGAGAAGCTGAGCGCAACTTTCAAGTGTCATATTTTGAGGAAAGACGAAAGGGGATGATGGCACATCTGATTGGTCTGTATTGTTAGCCAAATTAGCCATAAAATCGCTCAGTGATATTGTAGTATTATCCAATAGTCCATATGCTATGAGTGTATCGATCTCTTCCTCCACTTTTGCTGCAAAATTAGTGGTATTCTTTTTCCTTCCTAAATCCATTCGATATTGGCTCCCTGCATTCAATATAGAGCAGACCAAAAGTTAGGTAAGAGGGCTTATCCAAACACATCACTGCGATTCACAACACAACATACTTACAAGCTCTATCGACAGGATCACGTAAAATCACCAAAATTTTGGGCTTCCACGGACAAACGGCGTCAATAATCCATGGTAAACCATTATACAACATATAAGAAGGAGTCTTTTCCATTACCACACTCATATCATTGCTTGCAACTCGACTCATGTCGAAATACTTCGTATAGAGTTGTCTAAATCGGCATACTGTATCATTAAACTTCTCTGATTTGGGTCCTATTTGAAAAAATGATGACGTTAACGCGTCATTGTTATGTAACGTGAATCTTTCTTCTCGGAAGATATGCATGAGGGTGCGTTGAACATGAAAGTCGAAAAAGTGTGTTTCAAATTTCCCAGCTGAGAGGGACGTGATGACATTGCTCCGTTTATCAGCCAGCAATTGAAATTCGGAAGTGGCCGACTTTTGAGCACCGATGAGTATTAGATGAGGTACACCGATTGGCAGGTGGATCACTTCTTCCGAGGATGTGTTGCGGTTGATTATACAAGTGTGAGAAGTGTGTTGGATGGGTGAATAGGGTGGTCGAGGTCGACGATAGCCATACTGCGATCTTTGCGAAGTGTTGTTGTTCTTCGAATATTGATGATAATGATAATGCAGTGTTGACTTCGTTTTTCCAGCTGCTGATGTTGTCAGCGACACAGTATTATTATTTGCAAAAACTTTTAATTTCAATGAGGTCAATTCCACCGAGAAGAGTCTCAGGAACGAGAGGAGGCCGATGATAAAGACTAATACATTTGTTTGGAATGGTGATGGAGAACTCTCCCTCTGCCGACGACGAATCAAGTCTTCATCTTCCATCTTCACCTCAATTGCTTCACCTCTAACCCCGACTTTGACAATGACAATCGGTTACGTTGTTTATTTTTGACTGGGCGGGGCGGCGGGCTTCCGATGGCGACAGTATTATTTATCCCCCTGACAGCAGCCAACAGTCCTCTAGCGTCAGAACGAGCTCAGTAATTGTGCGGAGCTCTACATAGAGTGGGAGGTAGGAGGAGCGCGATGAATGAAGGAGATGGTGAGGCGGCTAGAGGTGTCATACGACACTTAGCGTTGAGTACCGCAATATTGTACCAATTCCCTTCGTTAGATTCATGTACATATTGGGGGTCTAGAGAGAGAATCGTGAAGCTGTCCTTCTTACCCGACGAAGGACATACGTAAGTACCGCCAAAACTCACCAAACTCCACCAAAAAAAATGCAGCGATTTTGTTTCCAATAAACAACATGAGCTCCCCTAATCACAACAGCTCCTCTGTCGGCTTCCTATCATCATGGCTGGGCTACTTTATTACCGGTCGACGAGACGAAAATTCACAACACATGTTTGCCCGCAATGAACAAATGTTGGAGCGTATGGAGATATTGATGAATAAGATTGAAGAAAAGCTCGAGAGCTTGCAAGCACATGCAAATATGGAAGAAAAATATGAAGAAGAAGATGCCGAAGAAGAATGCTCGTATGAGGGAGAATACTCATATGAGGGAGAGAAAGACAATGACAAGGAGAGCATGGAAACTATTAGTGCCGAGGAACTTGAGAAAAAGGGAAGATCGCTCCATGCTTACCAAGAAATGGTGGCAACAAACCGATACAGCTGGAAATACTCAGCAAACGATCTTAGATTTGGAGATATTGACCCAAATCTCATGGGTCATGAAGCCGATAGTATTCTGCACCTTTTCGAAAGTATTAAAAATTGCACTATCAAAATGAGGAGAGGTGAGTATCACCACGAGGGGGGATCAGTACTAGCAGGGGATGGTGATGATGATGATTTGGATTTTCAGGGAATTCTGCTTGGACCACGGCAGGATTACGATGATGAGCCAACTCCATATATCAGTGGACTTCGCCCTCACTGGGACGAGTTCGCACAAGCTTTAAACGACTTCGATTTGATATTAGATGTTATGCCGGATGATACTGAGTCATGTTTCCGAATATCTCATATTGAATTACCCGTCACTGTATTTATGATGATCGTGAAGTCGTTGGACGGCAAACCATTCAAACACTACAAGTTCATAAACAATCAATTTGGGACCTATGGGATAAGGGCTCTAATTGATTTACTGGGCAGTAACCAAGAGTTGAAATCTTTGGAGTTGCGCAACAACTCAATCGATGAAGAAGATGAGAATGATGTTTGGACTGCCATAGGTAGGCATCCTAATCTCACGAAGATAAATATCGACGGCTGCTGTGAAGGGGGGCGGCTTTCAATGCTGTGTGGGATTATTCAATGGAATAAAATGGTGGGTATCGAAAAAAGCAATAATCTGGTTGACATTAGTTGGCGCAATAATGGACTAAACACTGCCCCCGTCAGCGAATGGCAATTCTTTTCCAAGGTTTTGGCATCAAACGACTTTTTGGAGAGACTCGACTTGAGTGGGAACAATTTGAATGACCGGGATGCGGCTTTAATTGCAACTGCTCTCGAAACAAACAGTACCCTCAAGTTATTATTACTGGGAAGCAATAGATTTACCGCAATTGGTGGACAGCACTTTGGAACTGCTCTTAGGGTAAACAATACCCTCGAGTACTTGATGCTGGGGGACAGACAATCGGATGCTACGTCTGCAACCTTCTGCGCGCTGTTTGACGATACCAGCTTGAACTCGGCAGCTGATTCAAATCACATTTGCTGTGTGGGTTGCTATCTCTTAGGACGCAACGAGCCTAATGATGCAGAAGGCAATCGACAGCGAAAAATTTACAACATCCTAGCTCGTCGAAACAAAGATATGTCCAACGTGCAACACTTTGATGAGATTGATATCAATCTGTTTCCCGAGATTCTTTTAGCTGTGCAACGTTACTCAAACGCTCGTGTACCTCTTCATCTATTTTACGGCGTCAACCTTAGGGTAAACGCTTTGTCCATCGTTTATGAGCTGGTGCGTAAATGGGACAAAGCCTATACAAGGATTGCAGACATTAAGGGTTAGGGGATCTTCATACTTCATTAAGTTCTTTGCCTGGCCTTACCTTACACCCTGACGACATGTATATGACTTTTTTGTCCGCAATTGCGATAATCGCACCTACACCTGCAACCTTACCATTGTTTTTAGACAGCACCACCATGGGATCTCACCTCCAATAGTCCAAGTGAAGGGTACACTCCATCTGATCATGATCGGTTCTGATGCTGACGCCGCTGACCCATTTACCGAGGAGTCTCTTTCGTAGCGCATCGCGTCAGCATGCCATTCTTTAATTTCATTATTTCGTCTCACCTCCTACAGCTCTATCATAATTGCCAAGAAGTATCATGACGATGCCAGCCACTAGCAGGACGAGACAGCACTGCCGCTGGCAGAAACAGGCGTCCTCCCAAACTCATCTCTTTGTCATACTCTTGACTCTCATAGCGTCGCACATCGTCGTTCCAACTGCACCACTCTCAATTATCGGTATTCATGCTTCAACACCATCGACTATTACACATACGTCATCGACTGCTCTTCGGTCTACAAACTCTGTGACATCAGAAGTATTACCGAAAACGAAATCGAAACACGACTGGAAAGATGGCGAATACAACTCATCCCTATCAAGCAGGCTGCTATACAAATACGCCGATCCATTGTTGGATATTGCATCAAAACGCCAGCTGGAACCATCGGATGCATTCAATTTACCGCAAGAAAAATTGATGGAAACAACAGTAACAAAGTTGGAATCAATATATACTCAATGTCGTGAAAAAGCTAAAAAGGGCAAATTTGCGACACGAAAGAAGAAGTCATCAGAATCGGCTGTTCTGGCGAAAGCGTTACTAGCAAGCCAAAAGAAAACACTTACTCTGACCGGAATACTGCGACTTCTTAACACTATTATACAAGCCTTTCCATCCTTGTTAATTGCTCGTTTGCTGCGTCAGATTGAGGGGGGCAATTCAGTTAAAGCCATAGAACCACTACGTTCTGCTTTCTTGCTTGTATCTGTTTTAAGTCTCAAGATGATAATCGAGAATCAGTTTTTCCACAATGCAGTCAAATGTGCCTGCGAAGTAAGAGGAAGTATTGGGGGGATGATTTTTGATAAGAGTTTGCGACTATCCAGTGGAAGTGCTACTCCCAGCGCCATCAATAAAGACGAGAAGAATAAGAGGGCATCATCGATGGGATCAGGTGAAGTGGTGAACTTGATGCAAAGTGATGCAACTATGTTAGAGATGCTGGCTCTGCAACTTCACACAATCTGGGATGGAATTCTTCAAGTTTCGATATACACTGCTTTACTATACAAATTCCTCGGTAAATCTGTAATCTGGGGCTTGGGTGTGCTACTAATCACAATACCCATCAACGCCATTACATTGCGTCTCTTGAATCGATTGAGTTTAAAGGAGATCGCGGCAAAGGATGCTCGAATGAAAAAGACCACAGAGAGTGTTAGTAACATGCAGCTTCTAAAACTCATGAGCTGGGAAAACATTTTCGCAGCAGACATTCAATGTCAAAGAGACGAGGAGTTAAAAAGACACAAAAGACGGGGTGCCGTCAGGGCTTTATCTCAGGCTGTCTCCAACACAGCACCAGCTATCTCGCTAGTGGCGACATTGACGGCGTACGCCAAGACGGGGAAGCCAATTGTGGCATCGACAATCTTTACAGCGATTAGTTTGTTTAATCAACTGCGATTCCCATTATTCTTTTATCCGATGTTGATTGATGCAATCGCGAATGGACAGAATTCACTGAGGAGAATATCGGCTTATCTTGAATCACAGGAGATCACCCCATATATTGACTTTAAACCAAAGTTGGATGGTGGAGGAGGTAGTATTGAGATGAGCAATGGTAATTTTCTTTGGTCTGTATCTTCTGAAGAAGTTAGCACAGATAAGAAGTGCCATAGCGGAGCAACTGCTTTGTGCGATGCAGCAATATCAGTTCAGCCGGGAGAAGTTGTTGCTGTTATTGGGGGCGTCGGGTCCGGTAAATCGGCTTTGGTCAAGTCATTGATTGGTGAATTGACCCCAGTGCCTCGGAATCCAAAGCTAATAGAACAGGAATATGGTTCGTCCGCAGATGTACCAAGGGTAACAGCTCATGGAACTATCGCGTACTGTGCCCAGGAGGCGTGGTTGCCGAAGGGAACTGTTCGAGAGTCGATCGTCTTTGGAAGGGAATACAATGAAGAAAGATACGCAATGGCGATATATGCGGCTGGGCTTGATGATGACATTGCATCATCAAACTTGAAACACGATACTGACGTAGGTGAGGATGGGTCTAACCTCTCTGGTGGGCAACGTGCACGCGTTGCACTTGCTCGTGCCTTGTATGAAGAGAGTGCAGGAGTCTACATTTTGGACGACCCTTTGAGCGCCTTGGATGCATCAGTAGGGTCAACTGTGTTTGAGCGTGTTACTGAACGATTACGATCAAGTCGTGCTGCCACTTTGATCGTGACAAATGACCCAAATTTGCCAAGACAATGCGACAGAGTGGTGCTAATGGGATCAGATCCGACACATGGGTGTTCGCGGATAGTTGACGTCGGAACCTACGATGAGTTGTTAAATCGTGGCCATGATTTGCGCACCATTACAGATCCAGAGAGGGATGATAGTATCAATAAAGAAGAAAGAGTTGATGCAGAAGAAGTTGATATGAGTCTTATCTACCAGAGCAATGAAATTTCTATCGGTAATAATGTGACAACAAGTCACGCAGATCCTGATAGTCACATTTCTCTGGACAAAGATCCAGCGTTGCTCGCAGAACACACAATACCTCAACCAGCTGAACCAATCCTAGACAGTATCACTCCAATCACCAACCAACTAAGACAACTGTCAACAGATGACGCCATGTCTACCGGATCAATACCTCGAAGCACCTACCTCACTTACTTCAGAAGCGTCAAAAACCCACTTCTCATTGCATTTGCACTGGCCTCATACTTTGCTTCAAATGGTAGCCAGTTCTTTCAGCAGTTGATTGTGGCAAAATGGACAGAAGCCAGCACTGGTGCTGGTGGAATCGCAGCAGCTGTTAGTGCCAAATATTGTCGTCAGCTAATCTATGCTGCTGCTGGAGTTTCAGTCACAATGTGTTTGAGGTCGTATCTGACTATGAAAGTTGGAGTAAGAGCGTCGAGGACCATCCATCAAGCGATGACGAACTCGGTATTCGGGGCGCCTATCTCCTTCTTCTCCTCGACTCCAAGCGGGCAGCTCCTCACTCGTTTTGGGAAAGAATTAGAAGTTGTCGACAGAAGTTTGCCTGATGGAATAGCATCTGTGCTATATTGTTTTCTGCAAGTCTTTTTCAGCACGCTAGCGTTGTCGGGAGTCGTTACACCTTTCATGGCAATCCCTCTCGGACTAATCGGAATATTTTATGTGAAAACAATGGGCCTATTCCGTCCTGCTGCTCGTGATTTGAAGAGAATAGAGTCGAAATCAAGATCTCCAATTTACACACAGTTTCGAGAAGCATTGAGTGGCGCTGAAACCATTCGATCAATACCAACGGCTACTAGCATTTGGTCACGCAAGCATAGGCAACTTGCAGATGAGAATTTATCAATTTTCTATTCCGTTAAAGCTCTTGACAGATGGCTTAGTGTCCGTCTCGAGACGCTCGGCAACACTGTGGTATTCTCAGCTGCTGTTGCATCGATACTGTTGAGCAGGGCGGGAAGACTAAAGTCTGGTTCTGCGGGCTGGGGTCTGACACAAGCACTAAGTATCACTGGACTTTTGGCTTGGTGTGTTAGAGTGCTGACTGACCTCGAAACACAGTTTATGAGCGTGATGAGAACAGTAGAAGTGACGGACTTAGAGTCGGAAACAACTAAAGGTTTTGACGAAGTGAAGCCGCGAATGCCAAGAGAATTTTATCGTGCTGGAGAAGCATTGCAGGCTTTACAAGTAAACGGTTCAAAATCATTGCCACCGCTACCAGAGAGTGATGTTGATCTTTTGCAATCCGGCTGGCCATGGAGAGGGCATGTTGAGTTCAAGAATGTCTCGATGAGATACAATCCTTCTTTGCCCCTTGTCCTGAAAAAAGTGTCAGTTGATATACCCGCTGGTTCTACTCTAGGAGTTGTCGGCCGAACAGGTAAGCTATCATTGAAACTGCTCACAAGAGCATTATAGTGTTCAATACTCATGAAACAAGCGCTAACACATCTTATTCCGCAGGAAGTGGAAAAAGCTCTCTCTTGTTAACTCTATTCCGACTTGTTGAGATTGAGGGTCTCGCTGGAAGTAGCATCACAATTGACGGTGTTGATATAAGATCACTCAGCCTCAAAGGTTTGCGAGATTCCATATCTATCATCCCCCAAACGCCTATTCTCTTTGCTGGAACATTAATGTACAATTTAGATGCATCAGGGAAGGCCTCTCCGGAGGATGCCTGGAGAGCATTAGAATCAGCAAGTCCACAGCTCGCTAAGCAGTTTAGAGAGTCGAGCGCTGGATTGAACACAATTATTTCAGAGGGAGGCGAAAATCTTTCTCTCGGCCAACGACAGCTGATATGCCTGGCAAGGGCACTAATGAAAAGAAGCAAAATTTTGGTCCTAGACGAGGCCACAAGTTCTATCGACATGAAAACAGACGCTCAAGTTCAGGAGACAATTAGGAGAGAGTTTGTTCAAAAGGGAGTGACAGTAATAACTGTTGCTCATAGATTAGAGACTGTGCTTGGATACGATAGGATACTTGTGCTTGATTCAGGCGTCCCAGCAGAATGGGGCAAACCGGATGAATTATTGAAGCGTCCGGGGGGGTATCTACGGTATTTGTTTGACGCTGATAAACAAAATAGGGAGAAGGGCCTAAGACAACTTTGATTTGGAAGTGGGAGTACATAAATGATAGTCGATGATCTTCTGATCATTAATTGTAATACCTACGGTCTCTTGCTGGACCTAAATTATCTTTCCAAGGTGACTTCAAAAGAGGCGTGCCTTCATCTGCCTCACCTCCATAGTCACTACAAGGGCTCACCTGATTTGTTGCACTTTCGATGCTATTAACTCGCCTCAATTTCTGCCGTTTTGCAAATCTTTGTAACACAGTAGCTGCCCAATTCGTCAGAACTGCCGAAGCTAAATTGCGTTCCGAAATGTCCTCCTCATCGTATATTCTCTCCTGAATCACAGATTCAAGGACGTCTTGCAACGTTACTAGCCCCATGAATCCTGCTTCCGGGGGTATCGCACGTCCCTCAGCTAATGCCCGTTCGGCAATGTGTGGGCCAGCACAGACGAATGCAATCAAGCTGCCACCCTTTCTTAGCAAATGAAGCAGTTGGATAAGATTCATTCTCGGTGACACACAAGGTGGAATGTATATTGGTAGACTCGAGACAGTTCTCTCGTCATCCCAGTCTATCATAATGAGCTGCCTTGTCATCAATATTCCTTTCATCGCAGAGCAGTCTTTCCCCTTGGGATCATACACCGGCACACGGCTGAAGCCCTGCCCGTAAATCTCTGCAATATTTTGCTTCGACAATTCAAGGTCTTCTGGAACAGCATATATTTGCCGAATCGGGGTGTAAACATCTAAGGCACACATTGTTTTCAAGTTAAGTGCTCCCTCGACTGCTCTTACTTCGGTGCGATCCAATGGCGGTGCAATCTGCTCAAACGCCGGGGGATCACTGGCATGTGTTGAGGCAGACGAATTCGATTGCGTCCTGCGATGTGATGGCTTCCTATCTCTACCTGATGGCTTTCTGTCAGTAGCTTCTTTTTCATTTAAATCAAACAGGCTGCCAAAAATTTTACTTGAGCTGTCAGAAGATGATATTTGCTGTTTTTCTGCAACAGCTTCCATAATCTCATTTTTGAGGCGCCTCCAATTGCGAGATGAATTAAAATAACTATCATTCATGAGTTGTTGCTGACGTTGCTTTTCATTTTGCATCTGATTGGCGAGGTGCAAACCTCGAAGTGTATTTTTCCTTTTGGGTCCATGTTTCATATTCATCGACGCTGCCATTTCCTTTTGCTTTTGCGCCTTTATCCTCTCTTCAAATTGAATTCGAACCAAGGCCGACAACTCTGCTCTATTGTACTCCTCATCATCGTCTGATTCATCCGAGGGTACAATCTTATCAAGTAGCTTTACCAATGGGTACGTGATCGGATGCAATACTGTCATTGACGTATTGACAAGAGGGGCAAGCTTTGAAGCAAACATCAATTGGTCCGGGCCAGTAAAAATGGCAGTTGGGATAATCTGAATTCGAAAAAATGGTGAGTTGAATCGTGTCCTGAAGAAAGTACATGAAACTATCAACTACAATAGAAACAATATTGCATTCTTTTTCTTACCTCTCCAAAAACAAGAAGCAAGCTCACACTAAAAATGATTGTCATCCATGTAGGTAACAATTTGTCCAGAAACAACGGAAGACACTCGTATGCCAGTGAATTCATAACTAATAATGTGCACATCAATCGATGGTTCTGATTGACAAGAGGATAGATTGCAGCCGCTGCTTCTTTTTCGGTTGGGTCTAATGCCGCCTGCATTTTTATTCGAAGATCTAATGGATCTAGCGTGAGATATCCGAGGAACATGGCAGAAATGATCCCAACTAGGCCTACGCTGATAGTTGCCCCCCCAACGTTAATGAGATAAAATTTAAAGCCACGTTCCTCTTTTGATGGGTTTTCGTCGAGGTGACGTCCTGCAGAAGCCTGACGGAGATATGGCTGTATGACACTGCGACGACTCTGCTCTTCCATCTCTACCAATTCCCCAATGAATGATTTGCAATAATAAAAATCATCAGCATAATGGCATAAATCTTCAATTGCAATCGAAGTGGAGTCCACCGTCGTCGAATTCGCTGCGCCGCCCAGCAGGAGGAGAATGAGCAGCAAGATTGACGAGAGCAACAACATGCTACGGCCGTATGACGATGATCAACCACCACCACAGCCGCCACAGCAACCAAACAACAACTAAACTATGTACGAAATGTACCTACGAAGACCGCGAGCCAGCAGAGTCCGACGACGCACGCAACACCATTGATGCTTTCAGCGAGGCGTGGAGAGTGGAGAAGATAACGGATGTCGATGGAGGACGGAAGCAACTCCACCTCTGACTTCAGCTACATAGCATTTGAAATAATTGAATAAGATCCCGCGTAAGTGATACGTACTCCATACTTATGTGCATCCTATTTTTGAGAACCAGTCACAAGACATGCATCCTAATTTTTGCGGGCTTCAACTCGCCCACCACCAAAGACCATCCACCAACCACCCAACCACCCACACCCATCAACACCTCAACAAAAACATTCATACCATGTCCAACATTGTGGAGGCTACCCAAGAAGGTGGTGCCAAAAACCACAACAAATACCGCCGAGACAAACCATGGGACAACCCCGACATTGACCACTGGTCCGTCAGCCCATGGGATGAAACCGCCGGCGATACCCTACCCGGCGGACGTCTCCTCGAAGAATCATCCTTCGCCACCCTCTTTCCCAAATATCGTGAAAAGTACCTCCGAGAGGTATGGCCCCTCGTTACACGTAGTCTCGATAAAGTCAAAATTGCATGTGAATTAAATCTGGTAGAGGGCAGCATGACCGTCCGCACCACACGTAAAACAAGTGATCCATACGTGATTCTCAAGGCACGGGATTTGATTAAATTATTGGCACGTAGTATCCCCGCCCCGCAGGCGTTGAAGATATTGCATGATGATTACAACTGTGAAATTATCAAGATTGGCGGATTGGTTCGAAACAAGGAACGATTTGTCAAGAGGAGACAACGATTGATTGGTCCCGACGGTGCAACGCTCAAGGCACTCGAGTTGCTTACACAGTGTTACATTTTGGTACAGGGAAATACCGTCTCGGTAATGGGATCACACAAGGGAATCAAACAAGTTCGTATGGTGGTGTTGGAGTGCATGAATAATATTCATCCCGTGTACAATATCAAACGACTCATGATTATGAGAGAGTTGGAAAAGGATCCAAAGTTACAAAATGAAAGTTGGGACAGGTTCCTCCCCACTTTCAAGAAGAAGAATGTTAAGAGGCGAAAGCCACATCAATTAGTCGAAGAGAGTAAAAAGGCAGCCGCCGACTCCACAGCCGCCAATGGTGCCAAACCAGCAGTCAAGAAGAAGAAGACATACACACCCTTCCCACCGGCACAACAACCGTCCAAAATCGATTTGCAACTCGAATCTGGAGAGTATTTCTTATCCGAGCGTCAACGTAAGGCGAAGAAGTTGGCGGAGAAGCAGCAGGCTAGTTTGGAGAAGACTAATGAGAAGAGGATTGCCAGGGAGAGGGAGTTTATTCATCCGTCTCTTTTGAAGGATGCTGATAAGGGTGGTGATGGTGTGGAGAAGGGGGATGAAAAGAAGGGAGCGAATAATGCTCATGAAGCAAAAACTGATGCAGGTGCAGACATGGAACGTTTGGTAGGTAAATTCGCCAAAAAAAAGCGCAAAGCTTCTGACGAAAAGAGTGGAAAGGATGACGAAGACATACTCGGGTTGACGGACAAGAAGAAGAGAGAGAAAGACAAGAAGCGTAAGGACTGAGAGTGATAAATTATTGAGAAACGATCAGCTGCCAATGGGGGGGGGGTAATTATAGAGATACAATAGGAGGTCCAAAAAAGTTACTCTTGGTATAGGAATAATCTGGAATAATAATTTCCATTCAAAGGCAGTCATTGATTGTCAATATCCTCTATTGTAGAGACCCATTTGCTTTAGATGATCACAGCCGAAAACCGGAAATCGCTTGGACTTCGCTTACAATTTTCGGACAAAATCCCTGTCTCAAGAGGAGAAAAGAGGAGAAAGGGGGCGGGGCGTTATGGAATACATAGGTAGTACCACCACAAAAAGAGGGAGAGGATTATCATGAAGAAATCGTTGCGTGGAGTACTGGTGCTACTAGCATCGTTGGACTCATCAAGTGCGTTCAGATTGCCACAGCATGACGGGGGAAAGGCGGCACCACGACGGGTGGTTGTTGACCATCTGCAGTCGTTCAATAGAGTAATAATTGCATCCACAATTGCCATTTTAGGATGGAGTGGTGGCGATCACCTTCTTGACACGAATCGTCCTCCACCAGCCTATGCCCTCAAAGAGAAAAATGAAGTTTTATGCAACACGGGATTTTTCACCAATGTTGGGGCGTGGTATTGCACTGATATAGGCAATATCGGGGATGAAGGTGCCTCTAAACCACTGTCTCAAAAAGATGAAGTTAGCGTGGATTCGCTAATGAGCAAGTTCAACTTCGACGATAGCAGCGCCACCGAGGGAGATTCTTCTTCAGGTAACAAACAAGTTCGAAATTTAGAGAGTGGAAACTCAGATAAGCAAAAAAAGTAAGTCACTCTGTCGTGGGCTAAAGATCATGCATTAAGCAAGGATAGAGATAAAAATAATATTAATCTAGCAAATGTTGGAAATCTCTTAATATATTAAACAGACAAAGTCCCCTTGCTGCTAGCAGTTTTACCCGCCCTTCTTGGATCAACAGCAGCACACATTCTCAACGCAGCTCCGTAAGCAATTGCAGTTGCCATGGCTGTCTCCAACACAGTCTTTCCTGCCTTGTTCTCCACAATATGCACAGTTGATTTACTGTTCATCACAAGTGATTCGAGAACGTGGTCAAGCATTTCGATAGATAAATCGCCTGCGTACTCTTCATCGTTCGGATTAGACGAAAGTGACAGGTTGTGTGTGATGCATGGGCGGTTGGACAAGTCCATTGTAACCTCAACTTCCGCATCACCATAATTACCAGTTGCACACCACATACGATTTAAACCAGCCTTCGTCCCAAAGGCTGTATTTAATACCTGACCCAATGCAATTGACACATCCTCACTGGTATGATGGTCATCGACGTATAAGTCACCATTGCATTTCGCTTCGACAGACATTTTCGCCTCCTTGGCCAGTAATGCCACAAAATCGTCCATCGTCTTAATTCCGGTATCAACTTGAATGGAGTCGTCCCCGATTGCAAGTCCGTTCATCAAAACATGAACCAAAATGGATGTTTCCTTCGTCGAACGCTCCAATTTGCCCTCTCGGCAAAGTTCTAGTCCTGCCGTATACGAAACACTCTCCTCTCCCCACATCTTTTCAAACTCTTCGGAAGTGTAATTATTAGTGTTCGTCCCATCAATCAAATTGCGTAGGGCACGTGAAAATGCCTTGAATGCGGACTCTACCACATGATGTCCATTGTCACCTCGTACTTTGACAAGTGAAATATCCATTCCGGATGATTGAGCAACATTAGTGAAGAAAGCTTCAACAAATTGCGTTTTCATTGAGCCAATCTTTGATCTGCCTTTGTTGGCAGGATATTTTCCATAAGGAGGTAGTGTAAACTTGGTTAGTTTCCCTTCATTGTTGGATGAAGTTTTGGTTAGTACACATTCGACGAGTGCCTCATCCAGTGGGCAGCAGAATCGGCTTGTACGTGAGTCGGATTGTTCACCTTTGTAGACAAGTTCTTTGAGTTGACTGCCCAACGCCGCGCCCACTTGACCCATAATCACTCCTTGATCTTCATCGGCATATCGATTTACAAATTCAAATGAGTGTTTGTCACAATCAGCAACGCTGCTCTCTCCATTGTTTTTTGTGACGGTAACCGCAACACCAATTTGGGCATGCGAATTGAGCTGATCGATCATGTGATCGAAGAAGCCTATGCCTGTGGAAATGGGATGAGGGCTTTTGGCCGTGTCTATGCAGGCCACATTCGATAGGGTGAATTGATCCGTCATAGTCTTGATTATTGCTATGGGGGAACAAGTGTGAGGGCTGGAATACTAACTTCGTGGAATGGATGAATGGAGGAAGAAGCTGTGGATGGCGGGAGGAGTTGTGGAGTACATAGTATGTAGGTGACGTCTGTTTTCGCATCGTTCAGAAAGAGGGCTCAACCTGCTCACACTTTGGCTTCTCATCATACTATCGAGACGACTCACGATTTAGTATTACATATTACTTTATTATTAACTATAATGAATACATTAACAACATCCATTTACTACTCAATTGCACTGTCATCTGCCTTTGTGCAAGGGAAGTATGTATGCAATCTCGATAGTGTGCCAAACACTTGTCACCAACAAACTCAAGCAATCGGGCTGTCCTCAGTTCGTCCGGAGAGGCAACTTCTACTCACATTTGATTTGAGCACAGTAACATCAAAGCTTGGAATTATTGGACAGGGCAGATATGGTCTTTTGGCTCCAGATTTCGAATACCTCCAAGCAAATCATATGATGTTTCTGCATGCTATTATGATTGCATCGATACTCTCCGTCATCATCTACCACTCAAAATGATTTCCAAGAGAAGAACAGCATTAACGAAGAATATGACGACAGCAGTAGCAGTAATAATCATCGGTCTATATCTCGTTATGCCTTTCAACTACTTTGATGCAATGGATATCAAAAACCCAGGTTTGAGACAAACTTTTGCGCTGAGTCTCATAATCGTCATGTTCCGCACATTAGAGGGTAAGTAATGTATTTCTCAGTTATGCATGTCACTTTTTACGTAGGTTCCTCACTAAAATCGTCACTCAAGCATATTTTGGGTACACACCAATTGGCGCTACTAAGTCACTAAAGATGTACACTTACTACATATTTCCTGGTGAAATCCTCTTCGATGCAGAGACTTCGCTCCCACAGAAAACAACGAGGAAAGATATCATCAAAAATTTCTTGAGACTTCTCCGTTCTGTCGTCACTACTTCGCTGCTTTACTCCTTCTTATCTCATTTTGACTACACTCCCTTTGGCCGAGGAAAAAGGCATTATTTTCACCCAAAACATCTAGGAAACTGCTACTTCAATTTTCAGCAAAATCTCGAATTCATTGATGCGCTCGCATCATTAATGTCCAATTCAATTTCAGGTCTCAAGACGGCGAAGATGATGGATAGTCCAGTCCTCAAGTCAGATTCGATTGCAGATTTTTGGAGCCGACGATGGAATTATCTTGTGCATTGTGCCCTCAAGAGAGGCGTCTACAAACAAATACGAAAGTATAGATCTGCCACGTTCGCCTCGCTTGCGGTCTTTCTGGCATCAGGCCTGATCCACGAGTATCTCAATTACACTGTTGAACTGTATCATCACATGGAAGTGCCTGATGATTCAATCTTTAAGCCCAGCAACATTCGCCTCGGATCAAATTTAGCATTTTTTGTATGGGCGTTTGCTGTCTCTAGCGCTGAAAATGCTCTGGGAGGCTTTTCGTCAATGGGTATCACTCCTCGTGCGGTACCGTTCTTTGTTGTGATGACTTCATTGGAATTTGCGTTTTGGTTTGCAGAGCCATATTTCCAGGGACAGTTTCTTTGGAAAAACGAAGGTATCGTATTCACCATCGTAAGGATAGACTAAGTTCAGAACAGCTCAATAAGAGCATCGAAAATAAAGATATTTCCACAAACGATAATCTTTTCCTTTCTCCGTTATTGCATTTTGGAGTAGGCTGAGGTGACACAGTTGGGAAAGTTGTAGGGCTCATCGATGGAGCAGATTCACATTCTTGTTCTGACACAGCCGTCAATGTAATACGACCACCATACGATGTCCTAATTGTCACGTCCAGGTTCGTTTCGTCAACGAAGGTCCCCAACACTTGCAGCCCATCTAGCTTGAAGCATCCATAAAATATTATTTCAGCGTTTCGATCAACCTTGATCTCTCCAACGAATGAACCTGAATAGACATGAGCCTTCGCTGAGTTCTGAACAAGAATGGAATACCCATCATCTTTTGTACCTTTGCCTCCAATGAAAGAACCTCCAAAAATCTTGGCCTCTGATCCGAATCCATTCACATAAAGGGCATTCCCCCCAACACCTGCAGGTGCATCTCCTCCAAGAATGGCAACGCCGTCATAAAATGAGCCCTTACTTCCGGACGCATTACTTGATTGTCCATTGTTGATGTGTAATCCATCACCACCATTTGCATATTCACCTTCAAGAAATGATGGATCCGCATAACTCCCATTGATCGCCCCGCCAGTTCCAACGAAGCTAGAGCCAATTGATAGACGAACAGCAGGCCAGTTGGTGTTAAGCGGTGCCTCAATATAACCTCCTTCTTCTAATACAAGAGTTGTGTTCGTCGTGACGACTATTGACTCGTCTAAAAAGGAAGTTTCTTTGTCGCTGATCACGTGCGTCTCACCATCATTCCATTGGGTAATGTCCGAAATTTCAATCGGAGAGCCGGTAGGAACACGCGGAGTAGTAGGCTGGACGGTAACAGCAAGAATCGTAGGAGCATTTGATACTGATTTGACAGGATATGGTGTCAGGGACGGTATAGGTCTCCCTGTTGGTGGCTTGGTAGGCAAGTTCAAGAATGGCTCACTAGGTTGAGCAACGCCACCACTCCCTGGGGTGTTTTGGGAAGCGTCGGTAACTGGCAATTCAAAAAGGAGTTTCAGAATGTTCCTGAAATTCGTCTTCTTTTCCATAGAGTAGAGGAATCTTTCGGATTCTACAGCCGAGTAGCTCGAACAAGGATACAAATGGCACCCCCTTGCGAGGATGAGGTTGACTTTCTCAATAAACGAGTCATCTAACATGCCTCCGTCAACGTATTTGTATAACTCTCGCATATAATGCCAGTCCAACGTAGAATCATAGTAGTCTTGCACCCTGTCAACCCACTCAAACATTCCAACTATCCATCGAATATCCATCGTTCTCTCTTCATCGGTGCAAATTAATCCTGGATCGCTGCAAAAATTGAGGTCAGGGTACAAACTTGGTCGATTTTCTGCGGCAGCTTGAGACCCAACATGGAAATTGAGCTTTCCAAAGTTACAAGATCCGCGGGTGTGCAGCACACCTCTCCCCCAATAACAGCAACCTTCAATGTCGGTTCGACCGTAGGAATTCGGATAGCTTGTCTTGTTGTTTAGCTTGTTTGTGGACTCTTCCCAAAACCCAGCGCTAGGGAGCACTGTCCGGGGTATGCACTCGAAAGGAGGGGGCTTTGTTTCAAAGCGAAAAGGTGGTTCGCTCGTTGCAGGTATACTTGCTTGCATCTTCGCATCGGCGGCTACAGGACATGAAATGAAAGATTGCCACGGAGGACACGTCTCTGTTCCGTAATTTCGGCCATTCTGTCCACATGAATTCGAAACAGCATATCTGCCAGTAGCCATATCCTTCTCCCACTGAAACTCTTCACATGTATCATGATCAATCGCCTCTGCCATGGCGTTGGCTAAAAATCCCGCTAAGTTTACAAGTCCAGCATTGAATCCACTCAAACCTTTTTCCGGGTCAATGAGAAAGAAGTAGCGACCGTCTCCAAGACCATATTTTGCAGCCGTGCGGATGGCTGATATGAATGGCGAAAATCGGAAAGCTTGGCTGTAATATTGTACTCTCCCCAGCTCATGATGCTTCGACGTGAGGATATTGCCTTCAATTTTGGGCCGTTTTAGGTGTAACCACTTCTCAGCGTATTCATAATCGTAAACCGTTGGGGATTCAAGTTGGGATTGACCGGTGGCTCCAAGCTTGAATATATCATATACCAACGTTTCAAAGTTGTCTCTCCGTTGCTGCAGGAAGTTGATTGTATGCGTAGAGCAGAGATATTCATCACACCCACGAGTGAGCACGCTGCTGACATTGTCTATGAATAATCGGACGTCTGATTTTACTAGTCCTCGTTCTACCAAGATCTTAAGCTGAGGTAAGTACTTCCATTTTGTCTCATCATTGGAATAAGATTGTACATCCTCGATCCATTGATGAAAGGCAATAATCCACTTTAACTCTTGATAAACAACGCCACCATACTGAGCAACGTTGGTATTGCATAGTACGGACTTTTTTCAACACGGATTTTTTTAACAAAGTGAGCCAAACTCAACGAATAATGCCATTACACACATTAACGAGCACGCACGCACACACTCACCGGTAATCTACAAAAATCTACATTCGGATACCGAGATGGTCGATTTTCATCGTACGCACGTTTTCCAAAATAATAATTAAATTTCCCCAATGCACACGTCCCCTTGCTCTGTAATGCACCGCGTCCCCAAAAGCAACATCCCTCCACATCAATCCGTCCAGTGGTGCTGGGATATGCCACATCTTGTACAAATTCGGAAGTGTATGAATCCCAATACCCTGCGTAATCACCCTCGTAATCTTTTGCCCCACATGCAAACTCTGGTGGGGGCTGATTCCGAAACAACGCCCCACCATCATCACTCAGTGATGTCTCCTTTCCAGGTTGATAATTGTATTTGGGATGGATTGAGGCCCTCATATCCAAAAGTCGATCCACATCGCATGATACATCAATGTCATTAATGGTGCAGTCAACATCTTCATCTTGATACGATCGTCCATTTTGACCACATGCATTACTCAATGGGAAATACCGTCCATTCACTGCACTCAAATCACTCATTTGAATTGGATTGTCCACCCCTCCCCATACTTGGTTATTATTATCCAACGGTAACCCGGTGATCATCCCATTCCATTCATCACAAGCATCAAATTGTATCGCTTCGACCATGGCATTGGCCAAGAACGCACATATGTTCACAATGGCCAATGTCTTTCCATACTCAGATGAAAAGTCATCTTGACTTAGATAAAATGCCTTGTTGGATGTATCATTAATGTAATCATTCTTACCAACCTTGTTGGATGGTTTGTATGGATTAGTCTCTTTATGGAAGGATTTACCTAATATACCGTCTACCGCCATTGTTTGGAGATTGATAAAGAAATCATCGTAGGTGTAGACTCGACTGGGCAGTGTGTTGCGATTATTGTTGTTATTGGCAGCAGTGTCCCCCTCGGCATTTTCAATTTTGGTAGTGGAAAAAGGAAGGAGAGATTGAAAGACAAAGTTTTCAATCTCTGGACGGTGGAGATCGAAGTGATCTTTGACGAGGAGGAATATGTTTAGCGGGGCTATGACCTGATTCCTCCTTCGTCCGCCGCCGCTTTGGTGGTGACGATCATTTACTCCTTCTTTATCTGATGATTGTTGTTGAGATGCTCTCGCTGTATTATCTGCGGCTGGGGTGGATGACGCCAGCGGAAGGATAAAGAGGGGAAGGATGGCAAATGTGATAATTATTTCGATTGCCGCTACGATGAGGAGTAGGTGGCGATTGAATAGCATCATCATTTCTCACGGCGAGACGAGTATTATCTATATTGGCAGCGCGCGTCTGCTAAGTTCAGTACTATGTAGTGCTCACCAACACCAACTCTGTTGTGTTATCTCATGGCTTCTTTTGGGGGAGGTTGTAAAAGAGGCCCTTCGCGTTTCACCTGACAACGTGGTAGTCTCTCTTTTCCCTCTTTCTTTGAGCGCCGCCAGTGGCGCTATTGTAGCTTACTTCGCCACCCACTCGCAACATGATAAGGGCTCACGGAAGACAACATCACCGACTAATTGTCGAATGATCATTAACTCAGTTTTATCAGTCGTCCGACTCGCTTTCTCCACCATGAGCGAGAGAGACGGCAATAGAAGACAATCAGCCGACCTGTTGTCGGATGAATTACATTGTATTGAGCATCCGACTCGCTTTCATAAGATGGTCTACGTGACTCTCTTTCAGAGGGCGGTCTGCGTGAAATAATTAAGCGACACGGTTGCGAACCCAATAATAATCCGAATATTAACTCACCGAGGGGATAATTCGATGTCTTCTCGAATATTTTCCTGACGCTGCCGATAATGGATGTACTCCGCTCCACTACATACGCTTGCTATAACAAAAACATCACTCTCAATATTATTCAACTTCTCATCGACGCATCTCCCACCTCTGTTCGTACTGTAGACAATGGGGGTCGGGTGCCTCTTCATTATTTCTGCGAGAAGGATGGAACAGCAGCAGTGGAAATTTTGAAGCTGCTTATCGAGAAGTGCACAGAAGCAGTCCGACATGTGGATAATGACGGCGATCTTCCACTTCACGCTGCGTGTATGTCAACGTCTCTTGAGTTTTGCCGTGTGTTAATCGAAGCATATCCTGGATCTGAGCGAATCACTAATTCGGAAGGCTTGCTGCCTCTCCACAGTGATTGTTTTTGGAACAATGTTGCTGTGGTAGAATATTTATACCGCCTTTACCCCGATGCCATCAATCATGCAACAACAAATGGAAAATATCCAATTCACTTGGCAATGGCATATCTGTATCTCAGGGACAACCCGGCAGTTGCAGTGGATGTTGTGAAATTCCTGCTGGGCTGCAATCCCAATGTGACATCGCAGCAGTTTGAATGGTTACGGTCGCTGCTTTACTTTGCTTGTCATCGGGAGTATAATGATTCAAACATTGAGGCCGGTATCCAAATCATCGAGGTAATTTATGATGCACACCCCGAAGCTATTGAAAAGAATGATTTTGCATCAAATATTCATGATTATCATCCACGAGTACAAGCATTCCTCAACGGTGAGTTAGTCTACTCTCGTCAAGCCAAAGATCATATGACAACACTTGATGAAATGGACGACTTCCACTGCACACCGCGCTCCAAAATTATGTCAGGCTCGGCTCGATTAAGTTGTAGGTTAAAGGCAATCCTTTTGCAATACGAAATGTGGACCTCAATTTTGCCTTGCCTTTGCACATTGCCTGCGCGCGTCATGAATCCGCTAATGTGGTTCAGTATTTGATTGAACTTGATACAACAACTCTTGACGCTGTGGATGGGGAGGGAAACACCGCCCTTCATTACGCATGCCGTGGTGCAAAATATGAATCCATAGCGCTGCTGCTGGAAAAGTACGATGCTGTATCGGTATCGAAAATGAATGCTCAGAAGAAGCTTCCTATTGATCTCCTCTTTGAATGCAATGCAGTAAGCAATCGGGAAAGTGTTGAATACACGGGGAGCATCTTTCGTCGTCTGAAGGCTTATCCTGAGACGATAAAATGAATTGTGAATATGAAGCAGGGCACTAAGTCGGAAGACTGTTCAATTCAGAATGTAAAGAAGAGAAAATTGGGTGCATAAGAAGAAGTGGATCACTGCTTGATTGAATAGAAGGCCACTAGTACATAACCCATAGAGTAGAAACCATAGGAATTAGTACCTAACTACCCGAAATTGTTCCCACACGACCACCGGCGCCTCTCCTCTAGCAGCCAATGAATCATTCCAGGAAGAGTAGGAAGCAGTGAGCTGCTAACCCTTTCAGCAGATGTCCACAGACGACACAACATCATCACCATGCCATCACCTGTAGTAGAGCCATCTTCTTCACCCTCTTCTGCTGCGGCAGCATCGCATTGTTCGACCTCTTCACCATCTCAACATCAAAACGAACAACACAAGAAGTCGATAGATCCTATGTCATCCTTCCTTGCCGGTATTGCAGGTGGTGCATCTTCGACGATACTATTGTATCCACTTGATTTGGTCAAGGTTCGTATGCAAGTTGACGAAAATAATTTACGGCACAATGCTCTATCTAAACGACCATCAGCAGCCATCCACAACATTAATACAAATCCAAGAACAATATGCAACACTGTTAGAGGAGTCATCAAACACGAGGGATATAAAGGACTGTATAGAGGTCTAACACCCGCCCTCATTGGATCGGCTGCAAGTTGGGGAGGATTCTTTATCATTTATGAAGAATTGAAAATGCAACTGTTGCAGCGGAAAAAACGACAGATTGTGTTATTGCAACAGCAGACGTCGGAAGTATTATCTAACTCACAGACATCAAAATCAGATGATGCTCAATATGAAATATCCAAAGATATGCACGTAGATGAAGAAATTGACATCAACACAAACATCATCAATAATAATGATCAACAACCACAATCCAAAGACTTGATAACACTAGGCCCAACCGAACACTTCGCTGCATCTTGTCTCGCAGGTGCATGCATGGTAGCGTTAACCAATCCAATTTGGCTTATTAAGACACGATTGCAATTGCAGAATTCTAAGTTGCATCAACAATTGAGTTCTTCTTCACAACAACCAAGCACAATATCATCTTCAGCGTTGTCCGCCACAGCAGCAACTCGGCAGCAATTGCCTAAACAACAAGTCAAACCGCCCTATCGAGGACTACTTCATGCAGCCTACACAATAGTCAAAGAAGAGGGTATCCTTGCATTATACAAGGGGAGCGTACCAGCATTGATGCTTGTGTCTCATGGGGGGATACAATTTGTTGCGTATGAGTTTCTAAAGGGTCATTTTGCCAATGTTACCAATAATGCAACAAAAAAGAAATGGAAGAAGGGAGACAGACGAGGTGGTGGTGGTGGTAGTAATGGACCACCAACAATCGGTGAACGACTACGAGATTCATGTGGCTATCTCATCATAGGGGCTGCATCTAAATTCATTGCTAGTACAATTACCTATCCAGTCCAGGTCATCAAGGCGCGACTACAACAACGATCACAGGTGGTTGAATTTTCGGAAGCAACTGGTGAAATTATTGTAACCAAACGAGAATACGCTGGAGTGACGGATTGTGTCACGAGAATTTGGAGGAATGAGGGGATTGTAGGATTCTTCAAGGGTTGTGTGACGAATGCAATACGGGTTGCTCCCAGTGCTGCTATTACGTTTGTTACGTATGAATTTGTTTTGGATGTGTTGACGGAGGAGCACTGAGTAGTTAGTTTGTAAAAACATTTGTTTTGTACTGCTGTGATTTTACTACTTTCTGCTCTCTCTCTCTCTCTCTCTCTCTCTCTCTCTCTCTCTCTCTCTCTCTCTCTCTCCTCTCTCTCTCTTTTCATCAAACAAATAAATCTTTCGACGGTATCTTCAACCTACACTTGCCCTACTGGGGTACTTGGGTGGTGGCAGCTTGGTCACTTTTATCCATCTCCTTCACCACTGCTGCAGCTTTCACTTCAAATCCTTCTGCATCATCTGCTGGCTGAATTTCTTCTTCTTTCTTCTCAACCTTTAACTCATCCAATCTCATTGGATGGAATGCACCTAATAATTTACGCTCAACAGGACTCATACGATCAGTTTCTTTCAAGTATTCTCGGAAGGACTGAGGGCTTCTGTTCATAACTCTCTTAAAATCGCCGTGAGGAAAGTCCTTCTCCAATCCACTCGCCTTGATACTTTCGAGTGCAGCAGTCTCCTTGTCAAAGAAGTCAATTGGTTTCTCAACATACGTGATTGCAGTGTGGAGACTCTCGGAGAGAAGTGCTGCCACCTCAACATCCATGAGAGGGAACGGTCCGAGCACATTGTACCCTTGCTTTGTGTGGGTCTTATCAAAGATGGCCTTGATTGCAATATCAGCAACATCGTTAGGTGAGACGTAATTGACATGCTTGCCTTGACTAGCACCGTAGAATTCATGGTCTTTCTTCAGCCCTTGCCTTTCAAATCCATAACGGAACACGTTGCTCATGAGATGTGTGGCGAAAATGATTGTAGCGTCAAACTCTTTACGGAAAATCAAGTCGCCATCACAAAGGGCGTGCTTCTTCACGAATGAGACATTATGAATGCCATATCCCAGTTCGGCGGTGTACTCTTGGGATCCAAAACATTGGCGAGGATTCTCAGCCTTGGATATAATAGAGTGGTAGAAAGATAACTTCACAATCTTCTTAACATTGGCCCTGTGACATGCGTCTAGGAATCCGGGGAAATGTACATCCCAATTCGCTGGAGTCATCGGAGTGGTAACAAAGACCGTCTTGACACCTTCCAACGTTGCGTCATAGGTTGACTCGTCATCCCAATCGAACGTAACCTTCTCAATGATGTATTCGTTCTGATCCCACCTCTTCTCCTGGAAATCGTCTGTATTGCGAACTCCGACCCTAATCATAGGGTAATCAAGGTAGACTAGCTGGTCGACAATGCGATAACCGACAACGTCATGTCCATCGACAATAAGGATGCGACCAGTCCGCTCGAGAGATGTCTTCTCCAAGCCAAAGCACTTCTTTAGGACTTCAAGGTGCAACTTCATCTTTGTTTTAAAGCTCTGCTGATGTTGTTACTCTGCTTTTTATGAATGTTTGTTTGTTTATTTGGGGAGGCATTCACTTCTTCGATGAGAACGCTGCAGGATGAGAACACCAAGCTATGTTGTGGATGAAAGTCTGCGAGGGAAGTTGCTGCCCGAAGCGGTTTTCAATGAGTCACTACGAGTTACCATTCACCTGGGTATTTTTTGTTTTCACTTTTTTTGCACGGCCAGTATTAATATCTTTATTATCATCATAAATGTTTATTATCCATTTTCAGCTGAACATCGTTCACACGAGACGCATCGATTTCTGACCACGATGAGGCTATCATCAAAGCTACACTTTTCGCCTTTGCGATCCACTGCTTCCAGGCAAACGAGTGATGAGGAGGACCCATCAACAAGCTGGACAAGCCAACAGGTCTACGATGAATAACTAGCTTCAATACTCTGGTACCATGTCTGATACGCTCAGCAATATATTCATCACTAGTAATCAGTCGATCAACCAATCCGAGTTTGAGAGCTTGTACTCCAAGAAAGACATCACCATTTGCGACTCGATCAAGTGATTGTTGCGAATGAGATAGCTTCGTTTGGCCGCCAAGTTGAAAATAGTTACTAGGTGGTTTGTCAGCACAACCCTCTGCAATGAATGCCTTTACCAACGATTCCTCTCTTGCTTCTCGCACATGCTCCCGAAAGGACTCATGAATTCGATCAATCATTTGTTGCATTGTTTCAATTCCATCTTTGGAAACTTCTCCCAGCATTCCAACGGGCTGCTTGTTTCTGCCACCTAGGAATACATACGGTCTCACTCCAAAGTTCTCAAGTGCTTTTTGTACATTCAGAGATTGACCGATAACGCCGATAGAACCAACCATTGCAAATGGAGCACATAGTAGATTCCCGGGCGACGCCATACATGCCATCATATACCCTCCACTAGCTGCCACCGAATCAACGCAGATTGTCAACTTGATTCCTGGAGTTGATCTCAAACGCTGTAGATGTGATGCTGCCAGTCCATAGGACGAGACACTCCCACCTGGAGATTCGAGGAGTACAATAACTTCCAGCTCTGGTGGTGGTGCGACGTTACTAGCTGGTTGAACTTCACCAGTAGTTTGGGACGCAACTGTCGTGACATTTTCTTCAGTTGTTTGAGATTCCGACTTTGAAGTACTTTGACTACGAAAGAATTCTTCATCTTCGGACTGGACCAAGTGAATCAAAAATGAAATTTGATCTCGAATCGTCTCCATACTACTAGCCTGAGTATCTAGCTTGCTCATATCCAAAATGATTGCTGTCCCATTGTTATAAACATTTGGATATCTGCTCGAAAGAGATGAGACTTTTGCCTTTGATCCAAGAGAAAATTGTTGTTGTTTCATTTGCAATGATGATGATGATGATTTACGCGAGGTAATTGCATCAATAAATGCCATCATCCCACTACTGGCGGCACTCCTACCACCACCAACACCAGTTTCAGACGTTGTATTCCTACCCAAATGATAATGAGAATGCAAAGCAGGATTGGTAGGAAATGCTTTTCGCCATGCACCCCAATCCCTATAATACCGCTCATTCAACTGCTCAAATGCGTAATGTTGTTCAAGCGGGGGCATGTATGCCATTCTCGTTACCAAGTCACCATCACCTAATGCGGGAAGGATCCATTTCATTAAATTGGAATCTACACCACCACCACCACCTCGCATGGAACGAAAGATAAAACTTGTTAGGATGGGTAGGAGTAGGGGGATGTATCCAGATGTAACAACATTGCGACGAAGTAGTGTCGGAAGAATGACAATAATGAGAAGTAGTAGCAATGGAACTGCAGGTGATGGCTTTGTAGAAGATATGTGTTCTTCCATGACGTCATCTGTTGTTTGAGTTTGATTTGATTTTTCAATGGTGCCATAATCATCATCAATAGCAAGCCGCCGGGAGGAGGAAGGCAAAAAGCACCGCCGAACGACCTCCACTACCAGAATTAACTTCAAAACATCCGTCGACCACCGCAGTACAATCTTCCTCTCACCAGTAATTGGATTGATTTGGGTGGGTATGATATTATACTGGATGCATAGATGATAAATGTCTTTTCGGAAGGCGATGCTTGCAAGTAGGATGTAAATGTTGAATTGATTATTTTTCCAGAGTTTGTAGAGACGTTTGTTGATGCTATTCCTTTTGGATGATTTTGATTTTAACATGGATGATGATGATGATGTGTGCTTTGATTGTTCGCCTTTGGAAATTGCATCGAGATCCTCCTTTTCCTCCTCCAGATCGTCATCATCATCTATAAATACCTCATCCAAAGATGATTCATCGCCTTCTTCAATCTCACTTTCTTCGTTGTCGCTCCCATCATTGGCAACGTCCTCGTGATCTGTGCCGTCGGAATTATCTACCCTGTCATCATCTTTGGGCGGTGCATATTCTGGATTTTCCTCTACAAAGTCATCATCTCCACCACCTCTCACTCCAAATAACGTATTAGTGTGAATATTGACATGATTGTTCCATTCGAAGTAACGTTTCTTGTCGTGTCTAGACGCAGCCAACAATGGATGAAAAACTCTTTGATTATGACCGGTAAGGAAAATATTATTTTTTTCGTGATGACGATTGTTGTTGGCGTTGACACCCAGCAGCAGCAGCGCCATCATTGTAAATAGCGATGCCATTTTAGGGAGTAGAGGAGGCTGATATGATGGGCCGCCGTCAAGGCTTGTGCTGGCTGTTGATTTTTTCATCGTCATCCTCAAACAATGAGGGTGAGGGGAGAGGAGAAGCAAGGAGGAAGAGAGGGAGTTCTCCAACGCCGGGCCCTTTGCGCAGAGCAAACTCAGAAGCATATGCATCGGGTGCATCGTGTAGACAATCGTCATTGACCCCGTCTTGAAATGTTAGCGCTTCTATCGTAGGCTGCAATTGAGCAATGCATCTCCTATCTCATTCATGACATGCAGTTCAACAAGGCGATTCATCGCAGCAATATTTTGTCTCTTTTTATCCATTGTGTTTCCTCTGTGATCGAACAAAGGAATCTTGGCCATTTTTTTGCTGTACTTTCGTCTGTCTCCTCTTCTGTTATATAGCTGTCGTGTCGCGTAAAAACAGAACTGTCTCAGCTTCAGCTGGGCATATTTTGTATGGTTGAGTACTGTGTGAGTTCTCATCTCACACTTGTTGAACAACTCTCTCCATCCATCTTCAGCATCGGCCAAAAATCTTGTCTGCTGTCCAGAGGTATTATTTATTTATTTATCATTTATCAGCTACCACCACTGCCCTCGACTACACCAGCTGCTGATTACTATAGCATAGGTGAATAAGAGAGCAAAAAATAGTCCATGTGAAACCTGAAGAGTAAATAATTGGATTGGCACTGTTCAAGAAGCTTGAGCTGCGGCATACAATGTCCTGAGTGGAGATAATTATGGAAGGGGGAATATTCAAACAAAACTATCGCTATTTGTGTTCAATTCTATTCTTACTGCATTTAAAAAGTTGTCCAAAGTATCCAGACACACATAAGAAGGAACCTCTTTCAGTCCAGCCTCAAGATGATTCCTCTACCCTTGCTGAAGCTTGGTCTTCTCTGCGTTCTCGAGGTTGAACAAATCACGTGACGATTGTGCACCCTCCTCGAGTAGACGCTCAGCCAACTTTCGCAACACGAACTGCCAGAAAGGAATCTCAATGGGTTTGCCAGCACTCTGCGAGAAAATAGGACGTGTTCTCTTTGGAAATTCAAGCCCCACCAACACGTTGGGTACATCGCCATCATATTCCTCTTCGAATATTTTTTCATACTCCTCGGTAGTTTTCTCTTCGCCAGCTGGGAGAAGAGGACGGCGAGTGGCACCCCGACCTTCAGAATTTACCGAATTGTGGACTTCAATGCTTGATGCCAAGGCTTTTGGCACATCAGCATCGACAACAAGTTTAGTCCACTCCGTGTCGAACAATTGCCTTGCTTTATTCACCTCATCAGTCCTCATCTCGATGATCGACCCATCAGTGAAAGTGGTGATGAATGACTCGGGTTCCTTGCACTAAAGGAAGTACGTAAATGGAAGGAAAGTTAGCGATGACATAATAATGAAGCGCAGAAAAATGACGACTTGTTTATGCTACTCACCTCAGTGATGGTGCCCCGGAAGACACTACTTCCGAGCATCTTGAGAGCAACTTTTTGTCCAACAGCGGGGGGCCCAGAGCTATCATCCTCGTCTTCACTTTCTTCTGCACCATCTGCTACAGTTCCAGTTGCCGAGTCGTCCTCAGGGGTCTTGCCAGGTGGTTCCACCCTCACTACATCAGGCATGACGAGGGGATCCTCGCTAGTTAGTCCAATCCCATTTTGGTTTGCAGATACAAGGATTTTGTTCAAGATCGGAATGATGTCTCCTCCAAAGATGTAAGATTCAGTGTGACGACCGTAACAGTATCGCTGGTAGGTCTCATTATCTGGTAGGTTTGCAAGATCAAACTCTTTCTTCCACGTCTCCATTGCTTTATCGACATCTGTGCACAGCGTCAGTTGGCAAGCATTTCCACGAAGATAATTATCCCATACGTATTCCTTCGCATAAGTCTTCTTCCCTTCGTTCGGGCGTATAACAACGCATTTGTTGCTTGTGCGTCCCTGGTTTATGATGAGGAACATCCTGGGTACTTTCTTGAAATCACGACGAAGATCAATGTAAAAGCCCGATCTGATAAGTTGCGCTTGGCCACCACCGAGCCGACCACCCACTCCAGGAGTGCCCGCTTCACCATCCAACGCTTTTGCTTCCTCGTAGAGCTGCAATGCAGTTTCTGCATCCATACCACGATCCAAGTTGACTTTGTACAGAAGGACACGCTCATCTTTCGCCTCAAGTCCTCGAAAGCAAAACGACCTAGGTTTTTCAATGACGACACTGTGACCGCTGATGGTCTTAATACCTAGATCGTACGATCCCGCACGTTTAGCGAGAGAAACTTGCTTTCCGAGGTGCTTGATAAAATGTTCGACGATCAACTTCTGCCTTAACAAATTCATACCCAATGTTCGATTGAGAAATTTGGGGACACCGATTGGTTTCTTGAAGTAGTTGTTCGAGCCCGATGCTGACAACTCCGTAATACCAACGTCAAACAACCACAAGAAACACAAAACGTTGAAATTCAAGCCAGCCTCCATAGCAGCCTTGACCTCTTCGTCGATCTTGGGCTTGACTGCCTCCTTCGTTTCGGTGCCATCCAAAAGCTTCTCCAAGTACTTGGCCACACTCTTGCCTTCTCCAATCGCCTTTACGCGCTGTTCTGCGAGCTGAGGACATTTGCGAACGAGCAACTCCTCCATCATTTCGTAGTGATCTTGCTCAGATTTGGAGTCATGGGAATACGGGGCAAGGTTTGCTTTCCAATCCCCCGGTTGATCAAGTGCTTCACTAAGACGAGAGTCAATTGTCTTCAATGCATCGAAGACGAGCTTCTCTGGTGCGTCGGTGAGGCAATTTTTTTCACATTTCCAAACCTGTTCCAACATCTTATTCAGTGCAAGTCTGCCGAACTTATTGTCGAAGTCGAATCCACCCAAGCCCAAGGCATTCGACTGACCAGTAGCTCGCCTGTCACCTTGAGTCAATGCTCCCATTAGGGCTAGCCGCTTGGCAACCGCAGCTGCGAACCTCTTCTCACCTCCGACATCACTAATCAAGAACTTATAGCTCGGACCTGACGATTGATTGGCCCTATGAGTCCGTCCCAACTGCTGGATAGCCTTATCGGCAGACCAAGGCAGCTCCAACGTGATGTGAACGCGTCGTTTCTGATTTCCAACTCGCTTATCAGCCTGCAGGCTTATCCCAGTAGACGCCGCTTCAGACAGAATGGCAACCAACTTCTTCCCAGATTGAAAATTGTTCCTCTCCTCAACATTGATCTGGTCAAGGGGACCAACTCCCTTCCTCTTCTCGTAAAAGACTACCATCTTCCCCTTGGATTCATCAAAGCGCCTGATCTGACGAATCTTGCGCCCAATCAACTCGGCTACCTTATCTGGTCCTCCCAGCTCGTTCAAAAGACGGTCTAGAGGGTTTGCTGGAAGATCCAAATCATCCACGTCGTCGAGCCACCCCTTCACCTTTTCACAAGCCTTTGGTACTCCACCATGCGTTCATTCTCGACGCTCGCTGAAGTATCCAAGTTTAGATCGATTTCATCCCATTGAATGCGTTTGATGGGACTCATACCCTTGCCCTTTTTTGACTTGCCCTTAGAACCATGTTTACCACTGCCAGTAGTATCAAAGTCAATCTCATCAGCTTCCATGGCGTCGTTGTCATCATCGTCTTGCTCCGCTTCAAAATCGCTTTCATCGTCAGAGTTTGACATGGAAATGGAACTCCTAGTTCCCCTGCGCTTCTTTTTGGTGGACTTGCTTCTATTTTTGATAGCCTTTCTCTTCTTTCCTTTTGAGCTACCCTCATTACCATCCTTATCAATATGGATCTCGGAATAATCGACTGTTTTGCGACGCGCAGAACGAGAGGCGCGGCCAGAGGAAGTTCCTCTCTCCAACTCCTCATCGTCGAGACATTTCGCCACTTCCTCTTCGGTCATGTCCTCAGAATCACCGTCCTCGAATTCTATACTGTAAAGTTGTTCATCGACGAGATACTTTTTGATACTGCCTTCATACATCCTCATCTTTCCGGTACTTGGATCTTCAAACTCCTTGAACAAAACTGTACCCAATTCGTAGCGCTGCCCAGATGGAGGGGTGCTGTCTGCCATGCCAACATCATCAACATCAACTGTATTCTTGTTGACATTGAGAAACACCGGGGCGATAACACCACGGGGCTTTGGAGGAAGTGGAAACATCATCATAATGATTCGTTTCAGGTCTAGTGAGAAAAAGCAGCGAAGAGAGATGTGTTAGGTGCCAGACAAATCCTAGACTGAAGGGAAGGCATCATCGTGAGAGAATTACACACCTTCATTTGGGGCTGATACAAAATCTTCGAAGGTTCCCCCAATATCCTCATCAAAACCAGCAGCGGCGGCGGCTCCTTTCGATCGTGCCTCGCCTGTGCTCTGCAGCCCGATGACGCAACAGTTACCATCGTCCAATGCCTTCTTAGCCAAAGTGATAGCGGTATCAACTTTGCTAGCAATACAAAGACTCCGAAAGAATCTCTGGTGAGCAGACCAGAACAATCCTGTTGAACAAAAACACGGAGAAATGTTAGAGGGGACGAGCGGTATTTCGGTGCGATAACTAATCAGCGATCAATCAACTCCTACCTAGTAGATTCTTTGCCTCACGCTCACGGTAAGTACGGCGGAGCCTCCTCTCCTCGACCAGCTTGTCGTCATCATCATCATCACTCTCAGAGTCAGAGTCTCGATGCAAATCGAGATGGTAACGCATTTCCTGAGTGAGTTCCATCTCCGCGGACCACTTTTGAATCTTTTCCAGCATTTTGTCTCGAGCTTTGAGCTTGGTACACCTATCGCGCAACTGAGAGTGTAGTGAAATCCAAATGTCCGACGCTTTATTGTACATAGCACTCACTTTCTCATCAGAAATACCGTCCACGAGTTCAAACTCACAAGATTCGTAGGAGAGAGTTCGGGCGCAGAGGGCACCGATCGACTTGAGGTGCATGGCATGGAGTCTAAATAAATGAAGGGAAAATGAGTGAGAAAGAAACGTAACAAGAGCGCAAACAACTCAAGAAGGGGATACTCACTCCATAGCACCAGTGCCAAGTCTCTTTAGTCCTTGGAGAAATTGATTGAAACCACTCGGATGCTCCGTCCCATACCCCCAAAGTCCTAACCTGCTACAAAAGCCAAGATTCTTGGGGTGGCTCACACTTGTAGCAGAGCAGTACACCACTCTCGCACGGGGTAAAGCTTTTTGGAGATAAACCACATTCTTCGCAGTCTGACTCGACTTCTCGCGCTTCTTCGATCCCTTACCAACTGTTTTGGGATTACCATCCGCATCCAACTCGATTGTCTTGGCTTTGTGGCACTCATCCAACATGATGAGCCCTTCAAAGTCATCCCCACCACACCATTCAATGAGTTGATCCAATCTCGTCTGCCTCTGACGATTCTTACTAATGAGTGCTGAGTAGGTGGCAAACATTACACCCTCGGGATGAGATTCATCGAGATCTCCGTAGGGTAGTTTGCCTAGGTTGTAGCAACGCGTGTCAGCATAGCTCCCCAGCCCTAAATCACGTAGGTCCCTCTTGGCATCCTCGTACAAGTCGGAACTCACAGAAATCCAAACGTGCTTATTCCTACCCCTGGCAAGATTTTCAATGACAAATCCCGCAAGTGTCCTGCCCTTACCCATCCCTGCAGACGATAAGTGAAGACGTTGTAGTTTGAGAAAATACATGATAATTATGGCATGCATTCGTCACAGTGCATACACATCACAGATGCGCAAATAACTCACCTGCACCATCGCCCAAAAGGAATCCAGCCCTAACTGGCTTCTCCAACACCACCTTCCCCTCAAAGAACCCCGTTTCCTCTTTCAGCGGTAAATCAATCAGATGTCTCTGACATCCATAAACAATCGCCTCTAACTGCAAATTAGACAACATCCCCCTGGCCAATATATCGGCTGGCATGGCAAGATTATACTCCACCTCGGGAGGTTCCACGGCGCTCAAAGTTGAATTTTCTACAACCGGATCTGGATGATCCATCCCAAACTTCAACTTCTGAGGCTGATAACTTGTGTAGGTAATTTCATCCGCCTCCTCCACATCCTCTCCCTCCTCCATTTCTTTGGCCGGTTGTTTCTCCGCCTTGAAAAGATCGCTCTGTCCTCCCCCCGTCCACGTTCGGCCTTGATCTTCTTCTTTCGTTGTTCTTCACGACATTTTTTCTCATGTTTGCGTCTTTGATTCTGTGTAACGAATCTTTCGGAGCACAAAGAGCAAGTTAGAGAGGCGAGGCGGGCCGCCACAATCGCGGCAACAGCATCAGATTGGGGATCATTCGTCTTGGGGGACAAGGATACCCTTGCCGAAGTGGACGCTGCATACTGCTCTCGCTTTACCACTGTAGTAGTACTACGATTTTTTTTACACTCGACTCTGTGTTCTGACCAATGCGAATATTGACACTGTTTTTTGCAATAATGGACGGATTTACACGCCGAACATTTATACAGATTGTTCCCCGATTTGCCGCAGGCGGCGCAGGTGTTCATTTTTCTCCTTACTTCACACGTGGGCTGATTTTTTTATCCATCAGAAGAGTAGAGGTAAACACGGTGAAGTTGGTGAGGGAGAAGGCGTGGGATAGAGAGCACATCGTACGTTGAACACCTTACTCAAAAGCTTACCTCATGCGACACTACCGCATCACGCGTCGGGAACACTTCTGGACAGAAGTCACATTGCCAATCGACTCGATGATTCTTTGATATCGACGCCGAGGTGGTGTTTCTACCATCCGAAGGCGGCATGGTTGCTGCTGCTGTTGCCACCGGCGGCATTTTTTGTGTCATCTCATCATCACTGGAATCGTCGTCGTCAATTACTATGGCAGTTTCTTTAGTGTTGTGCGGAGAGCTAGGCCGGTCATAATCTTCATCGAATGACATGGATAAATCTATGACGTCGTCGTTCATCTTTGTTGTGTTATGCTCGCTGTGGTTATAAGTGCTAATCCATGTTTCGTGTGTATCTTCCATGATATTGATGTGCGACACCGTCATTGGAATTGGATGAGGATGCGGCCTGGAATTGCCCGCCAAAACCTTAACTGATTCCTCCTTGTAACAATCTCTCATAGAGAACCGTTGGCGCCAAAACAGCAGACCTCCCCCAACACTGTGCTTACCACAGCCGATCATAACAACAGAGAGTTGGTGATGGTGATAGCACTACTGAACTTGGCAGACGCTGCCAATAGATAATACTCGTTTCGCCGTGAGAAATGATGATGCTATGCAATCGCCACCTATGCCACATATCGCCTCTTCCCTTTTCCCCCAAAGATACGAAGACGGCGTACCTACTGAGAGCGTGAGAGTCATATCAGCAACTTTTAGAAGTTATGCAACAATACCAAAATCTGCGCCGCATCCATGACTGTAGTTGGAGGGTTAGGGAGTTCGTACGTCAACACCATTAATTTGACCTCCTTGGTATGCACAGCGTTCAATCCCATACCTGTGAAGAATTTTATCTACCCCTGCATATAAATGCTCTCACTATCCTTCTTCCAAAACTTTCTAAAGTCTTCCAAATCTTCCAAAGCAAAGCCCCGTGTGGCCCTCTTGGCATCGACTGCGTCGCGGTTGTTTTGTTGGGTAAGAAGCAGATCCTCGAATTCATGTCTATACACAACTACTACCCATAAATCACATACAAGCAACATTGGTAGCAATTTTTGGGTGCTCCAGCGATGATTCTCTCCTTGCAAGCTTCCCTTGCAGGCTTTGAAGAAGCTTCCCTCCATTGTCATTGTCATCTTTGTCCCAATTATTCTCAAACGCCACAGCTTCTGCTTATGCAGTCTTAGCGCACACGAGATCATTTTAGAGGGCTATCATTATCATCTGTGGTGGTGCATTCACTCCTTTGTTAGTATTTGTTAGTGTCGAGGATATTATTTACCACCACAAGCGAAGTAATGAGCTGTGATAAACCCACTAATGCTATCCGCTATCAATTAACTCTTGTCACAATCCCTTGTAGAGAAAGGTCAAAGCTAACAAATTCACTGCCCTCGTTCTTCTTTACATGAGATAATACTTAGTACTATGGGAATCGTGTGATGGCTTTATCAAGTGTTACCCACACTTATTATTCATAATTATAATGCACACGGCATTACCGCTACTAGACAACATCAGCCAACAACTTACGTAAAAAGAATTGGAGCTTTCACAACATTCTTTGTATTCTCTGCAACATACTCCCTAGCCCATGCATCGCAATTCAAGATATCATCCAGAGTCACATCCTTCACCTTAAAGTCCTCCTTGTGCGCCTCCATCGCTCCCTCAATCAACTTCGGAATATCCAAAAATCCCAAACCAACATCTTCTCTGAACATTTCGTTTGCCGCCTCATTCGCCGCATTCAACACCGCAGTCATAGTTCCTCCCTTCTTTCCAGCTGCATATGCCAATGATATGCAAGGGTACTTCTCTGTATCGGGAGCCTTGAATGTCAAGCTTCCGATTTCGGCCAAGTTCAATGGTTTGTAGGGCATTTTGAGACGATGAGGCCAAGAGACACTGTAGACGATTGGCAGGCGCATGTCGGCCCATCCTAGTTGAGCAATGCAAGATGTGTCCTGGGTTTCAACCATGGAGTGAACGATGGATTGAGGGTGAATCACAATATCGATATCGTCGTAACTGGCACCGAAAAGGTAATGAGCTTCAATGACCTATGATGTGTTTGAGGTCAGATCAAGAGGTAAGTCGTAAATAAGCAACAAAAGTTCAGACAGATTTCAGTGCAGACAAAGAACACCACTCTATCATTTCATCCATTTGTTGTTCCTTTCTCACCTCCAATCCCTTATTCATCATGGTTGCACTATCCAGAGTAATTTTCGCCCCCATATCCCAATTAGGATGAGTCGTAGCCTTCTTCTGCACAGCCCTCGGGTCCTTCTCACACATGTCAAATAATTCCTCCTTACTCAAATCACGAAATGCGCCTCCACTTGCTGTCAATATAACACGACGTAATCCACCTGGAGGGACACCCTGCAAACACTGAAAGATGGCACTGTGTTCACTATCGGCGGGGAGCATGTTAATGCCATGTTTTTCAACGAGGGGATTGATCACTGGTCCTCCACTAATAAGTGTCTCCTTGTTGGCCAATGCAATATCCTTACCCAGTTTGATTGCCTCAATTGTTGGTAGAAGACCAGCCGCACCGACAATTCCGGTAACAACCGTATCCGCAGATGCAACTGTAGCCGCCGCAACAATACCCTCGGCGCCATGAACAATGTCTGGCATATCAGTACATCCACGTTCTTTCAAAATCGCTTTTAATTCAGCAGCTGCCTCGGGTGTGCTCAACGATGCCACCTTTGGTCGATACTTCATCACCTGATCTGCCATTAACTTTGCATTATTCCCCGCACTTAATGCATCGACTACAAAGTTATCAGGACATGCGTCGACAATATCAAGTGTCTGTGTTCCAATACTACCGGTAGATCCGAGGATGGAGATGCGCTTTTGGAAGGTAGATCCTTTTAGCGATTCGTCGAGTGTTTTTTTAAGGGAGGCGGCGGAGTTTACTGGGGCGGAGGGATCGATCCATCCTTCGCCGGTGCCGGTTGAGCCTGAAACGGAGAAGACATTCAGCGATGATGATGTGGATTTTTTGATGGATGATGATGAGAGGAGATTAGTGGAGAAACCAGATGCCTGGTGGCTGGCTAGAAAGAAGCCTACGGCGATGGAAGGGAGCTTCATGGTGGTTGTTCTTTGTTACAATATGTGGCGATGTTGAAGAGTGTGAAGAGATCGTACGCATACGTGGAGGGAAGCCCCCTCGTTTTTCTTTTTACTCGGTTCCACCACTCCACTCGATCTCTCCGCTCCCTCTCTCTCCAATAGCAATAGAGGGAAAATATGCGGAGACACCCTCCAAAAATGTCAACGAATTTGTCTTGTCTTTAGAGCTAGCATGGTGACAAATTGAAGATATGCGCTAACTGTTACGATCAGAAGCAATGCTGTAAGTTCGAAGACTGCAACAACCTTGTCGTGAACAATGGTGAATGCGTCAGGCATGGAGTAACCGTCAGGCTCAGGCTTGTCTGTTCTGTCGAAGGCTGTACCAATGAAGTCTTAAAAGGAGGAGTTTGCATCAAGCATGTGGCGTAGGTTGATAAAAAGCTTTGCTCCTCGGAAGGATGCACAAACGGTGCCGTAAAAGGAGGAGTTTGCAAAAAGCATGGGGCGAAGGTCAATAAAGTGCTTTGCTCACCGTTAGGCTTAGGCTGTACCAATCAAGCCACACAAGGACAAGGAGGATTGTGCTCTGCAGGCATGGAGCTACAGCTACGCCTGCGTTCATAAATTATACCGACAACCTTTTGCCCTAACCTCCCAGCGAATCCGACCCTAACTGGTTGGTACGCCCGCAAAACTCACCCTACATGT
>JALLBJ010000153.1:0-42276 GCA_036940105.1 Skeletonema potamos
ATTCCTACAGTGAGCAGATTCTACGAGGATTTTGTACCAAAGGACACCCGCTTATACAAGCTACAGACACTCTCTCACTTCCTGCATACAAGCTACAGACACTGACTCACTTCCTGCATAAGCTACAGCTTACATCACTATTACTCACAAGCAACGCAAACGAATCACACACATAAGCATGCATCACATTCAGAACGTACTTGATTTCATCTAGGGAAGTTCCTTTTTTTCTCGCTGCACGTGAATTATTCCGACGACAGATATGATTTCCTATCGGGGAGTTCTTTTTTTAATTGACATCCCTTCGTGCTACAGTGTGCAAAAGGAGCACAGCGCTTTTGGACATGAAAGACTCCTTCTACCACTAGTCATTATCACTGAAAGTCGAAATGAATTTGTGGAACTAATAGATTCACGAGGAATTGCCCTTGCTGGATTCCTGCATGCACTAAGTGAACAACTCCACTACTTCTTGTTCTACTCACAAACAAAAAAGATCATCCATAAAAAATTTAACATGGCATCACCAACAACTTATTACACTGTCCCAACCAAATGCTACGACGGAGACGGCAGCCCCAAGCCCAAGCATGTCGTCGGAGGGACCCAGCAAGATGCATTCTCTCGATATTCAAATGACCTCCTCCGAATGAAGGCAATCTTGCTTTTCTCTGAAGACGAGGACGTAGATCAAGGCGACGACGACTTGGACTCTCTAGCCGCAATCAATCGAGCTCTGAACAGTGTGGGCATTAGCAACCTTGATCTCAACCAAGGCCAAGGCAATTCAGATGCCTCCAAGCGTCGTAGAGGTAACCACTCAAGACCTATCGAGCAAAATCAACGCAAGACGCGGTTGACTTGGGAGCTGCACCCGATCTTGCTTCTACATGATTTAATGCCGGCGCTCGAAGCTGAAGATCACGAACACTACGTATCCGAAGAGGAGGAAGACGAACCTATTTTAGATCTAAGTCAAGCACATGGGACAGAAAAGGAGAACTGAGGCTCGTTTCCATGTACAATACTGAGGGCCGAGGGAGAAGAATGTTGTGTTTTGTCCTGCCGAAATCACTGCAGGGGTATTGATCATAATGTATAAAGTAATAATCACTATTGAGTGTAAATTACCAGCGTCTTGAAGCCACTTATTACTCTAGCCCGTTACAGCTTCAAACCCATTCTGGAGTGTTCTTTTTTCTATTTTCTTGTACCCAGTCAACAATACTCGGGCCAAATCCTTGTCTCAGAATCAGAGTTTCCTGAAGGTTCTGTTATTAAGCCTGACCATGCTACCACCAAGATAAACAGCTCATGCGGTCCCAATATTACTGCTCTACTACACAACAGAGAACGCTGCAACTGACATTGTACATAAGACGTCACAGAAAATGACATCGTGGCCCGATATCAAGCGTAGGAGCAACAATCCCATCGCCATGACGGAATGAATCGTTGCTCGCTCTTCGCTGTGCTTGAGTTGCAGCGAGCACCAAGCGAGTACACACCATACCCCTTTTCCTTTCCCCTTTTCTCCTTGAAAAAATCTTCAAAGAAATAAAAGTGAAAGTGAGTCATCGGATCGGCTTTCGTTTCCAGATATCCTGTGATCATTTTTGGATTAATAAAATTGTTTTAAGCATCCAGTGATGAAATTGTTCACTACTACTGCTGCCTTTGCGGCTACCTTTATGGCAGGAGTGTCTGGGTTTTCTAGTCTGCAACTTCATGCGTCCAGTTCCAGAACAGCGAAAAGTCAGTTGATGATGGCATCTTCTGAATCATCTCGTCGTCATATTCTTTCAAATGCTGTATCAGTTGCTGCGCTTGGTATTTCAGCTCTCGTTCTCGATCCCAACACTGCAGCAGCAGCATCACTAAGAGTGGGCTCAATTACAGCACAATCTGCTGCGAACAAGGCTGCAGAGTCATACCAAGGAGTTTATAGCGATCCGAATCATCCTGATGGATATCGTGTTATCATGGCTTCGGGTAATGGCGCCACTATGACCTTGAGTGATGGCGGATCTGGAGATGAGACCTACAAGAACATCCCTATTGGCGTGATTGGCAACGAATTGTCATTTGATTTTGGTTTCAGTAAGTATTTCATGCGTATCATGTGTGCCGATTATCTATCCTTTCCTGTCTTTCCATCGTACAAACTCAACCAATACGTAATTTGAAATTAAGAGGGCGGTCCTAAAGGTGTTGTAGCTGTGTTATCTGATGATAAGCAAACTATCACTTTCCCTGATGGAAACAAGTGGACGAAGAATGCCAATAAGTTTGATGGGATTTACAAAGACCCGAAGTACCCTAATGGTTACCGCATCATTCGAAAGTTTCGTGGAAGCACCAAAGTAATCAATTTTATCGCTGAAGTCAATGATACTGGGAATGAGAAAGATTCTGTATTCGTCCAGGGCTCGCATGCATCGTTGTTTTCAATTCCAACAGCATCCTTTACCTTTTACGACTTGCCTGGAACTGAAAAGGTTGTGCGTCAGAAAGAGAAGCCCACAAACATTGTAAGCTACGCATTGCAAAGTTCAAATGACGACTCTATGGGAGTACCTACCGTTGGTCAATTTTCTCTGGAGGAGTCAAATACCGTTTTCCCATACGGAACGATCACTTTTCGCGACACAGTCTGGACACGTATTTAAACGCAACAATGTATTTGAGAGACTGAAAGTATTAATCCTACGATGTACAAATATCAACTTTTGATTGAAGCTTTGTTGGGAAATTGCTTTCCATGAAATGAGATGATTTGCATTGTTACTATTCAATGTTGTTTCGTCCAGCTGTTGAAGAAAGCTGACAACGCACTTCCCCTCAACGGTACTGAGTCTAATCAAGCTTGTGTTTTAGTTTCAGTAGGGTGTTAATAGTAATAATATCTATTTTCCAAGGGATCATCATGACTGCTAAGAAAAAGTAGAAGGAGGAGTAATGCAAGCGGGGAGTTTCGGGAAGCGAACTACAATACTCCTATGAGAAAGAAGACTAACTACTTGACTTCATTCCAGAAAAACCACCAACGAACCCCGAGTAGATTGTGACGCGGCAGCGGCAAGCTTCGTGCGTCATACATAGCTCTCAGGAGATACATATGTCGAAAGAGTATACCTTACAGTACCCTAGCATGTCATGTGGAAAACTATTGAACACCGATGCTAAATCCGGAAAATCCGAGAGCGCGACGTATATAAACCATTCAACTCAGTGAACATCACACTGAAGCCTAATAAAGCCTTAAGGTGAAAAACATGGGGGTCGGGTCCTACGACTAGCCACAACTTGCACGCCTCTACACGCCAGGATCTCCTCCTTATTCAAGGAGGGTGATGACTAGGTTGTAGCCCTTCGCCTGCCCAACGAAATAATAACAAAAAAATACCCAAGACCCAAGCATTACTGGGCAGCCCTGACAAGAGTCAAGAGTGTGCGTGGTACCTCCATCTGCTACCGACACAAGAGTAATGTTTAGGGTTCACCAGGAGCTGTCATATACAACATGAATAAATCTCTTGGGTCATCAGCTAGATCGTTTAAATCGACTATATCCACAACCTCGGCGAGTAGTGCAGGAAGTCGCGCGAAGAGTTCATGTGCGAGGCGGCATTCATCTAAAAGATCATCATCAACAAGTTCCCATGAATCTGGCGCTGCAGCCTCTCTCCTATCTGGATCTGCTGCTCCATTAGCGTCAAAATCTCAGGCTAGTAGGAACGGGTCGGTTGCATCATATGATACCTACTCAGTAGGATCTCACAAATCAAACGCGTCAGCAGCCTCAATAAAATCACCAAAATCTGAGGATGATTCGGTTTTTCCTAGGCGATCATCTAGCTCTGTCTCGTCGCGGCGGTCTTCACGCTCCACGCCTTCATTTCAGGAGCAAATGGAACTTGTTGCAGCGAGATCACAACGTCCTGATTGGTCAGCTGCACGCTCTTCTCCCCTGTCCATCACATCTGATGCCTCCCATCATTCAAATCATTCACGCCAATCATGTCGCTCAAGATCAAGCAGAAATTCATCTCTCTCAAACTCTCGTCACTCATTAGTATCGGCTGCAAGCTCACGTCACTCATCTACGCAACCGTCGTATCATGCCGATCAACATGCTAATTCTCCCCGGGGGAAGAAAGCATCGTCGTCACTTCAACAACAAGGCCGCACACAGCTGGAAAGTAAACGTTTTTCAGAGGCCATCAAGTCCTTTACTTCGGCAATACTAGCTTGTGAATATGACGGTGCTACTAACGGAAGTAAAATGACAATGGCTGTGCTCCATCGATTCCGATGCGAAGCGTTGTATGAATTAGGTTTATACGAGCTAGCAGCGAATGATGCCAGAAAATCATTAAAGTTTGAACAATCTTCTACCCATACCGATACCACCGCATTATTGCATTCTGATAAAGGATCGGCACTGCGAAGCAAAACACTGTCATTACTTGGTTACTCGCTTCTGAGGATTGGTATCGACTTGGAGAGTGCAAAGAAATGTTTTGATGAGTCGATTGAGCTGATAAAGGAAGCTATCGACAATGACAAAAACGTTACAGAAAGTGCACAACGCTCAATATCTCTTGATTATACAAAAAAGTTGCTGAAGACGATAATAGACGAATCAAAAACTGGCTTGGATGAAATACATAGCTACGAGACATTGAAAGAAAATCTGAAAGACTCCTCTCGAAAAGGTCACATCAAAGATTTGGATAGCATTTTGGACATATGCCCAGGGAACGTTGACCTACATATTCAAAAAATTAAGCATCTGATCAAGCAAAAGAGATGGTTTGCAGTTTCCAATCATTGCGAACAGATGGCAGCAAAGGCTTCAAGGTATTGTGGAGTAGGAATTTTCAAAGGGGATTTGCTCGATGCTAATCCTTTTCCGGACATGAAAATAGAAGAGTTTGATTCTGAATACTTTACAAGGACTGATATAGTCATTCCACAACATTTGCGTGTTCTGCCCACTGCCGCGGCCCGTGAGGCGGCTTTTCTTTTGCCAAAAGAAGTGTTGTCTTATTATGTAACTTCGCTCAGACTAGAAGATCGTTATGATGCTGCTCTCCTCGTCTGCAGGAGCGGGGCCCTTCGAAAGGCTGGCGAGAGTGGCGACAACCAAAAGTTAAACGAAACAATAAAGCATAGAGAGGGAGGGAATATCTTCTTTAGAAAAGGCGAATTTGATCGAGCTGCATCATTATACAAACAATGTCTTGAAACGGAATTAGGAGGAAAGATGAATGCAGTATTACATTACAAACGTGGCCAATGTTTTTATGCCATGAGGAAATATCAAGAAGCGACTATCGAGTTTACACACGCTATTTCCATTCACAGTATGTATTCAGATGCAATTCTGCAACGAGCTCGATGTTATGTTCAAATGAAAGATATGAAGAAGGCAAGTGCCAACTTCAATCGGTATTTGACTCTCATTGAAGGAGCAAGTGAACATCCCTACCCGCCACCATACAAAGGGAGTGATTGCTTTTTTGACATGCCGGGTGACATAACGTATCGAAAGGTCGAATCGGTAAAGGCAGAAATGAGATTACACAAGATTTCATCCGACATCAATAGCAATCAGCAACACAATAATATCCAATCTGATTCATCTTTTATACGAACGTTAAATACAACTTTTACAGAGTTGTTTTGCAAGAAAGGCGTGACCAACCAAGTTGTTGCGAGCAAGCAACCAACAACACGAGAATATGCACGAGAATATGCATCGCCAGGTAATGGGAGAACAACCACGTTAAGAGCCGACGACGAAAACCTACGTTCATCATTGAACAATAGGAGTACAAAAATTGTTCGTTTTCTTGGAGATCCGCCTAGTCATGCTCCAACAATAAGCAGTAGCAGTGCAGCATTTCAGAGTAGATCAGTATTTCAGAGTGGGATGGAGCCATAAGAATCAAGACTCATGCTGACGCAAGAGGTATGCGTGTTCGCCAACAAATGGTCTTGCTGCTGCATGAATGGATGCGATTGTCATTGTAAGCAAGAGAATCATGATCAAAGGTGTCACAACAGAGAATTGGTACAAAACAAAAGCTACGGCGATAGCTCCAGAAAGAGCGGATGCCTTTGAAGGCGGCTGGTCTGATTTGCGCCTCCTTTTCTCCAATCCTTCGTACCCATTGTTATCTTCCAACAAATAAACATGAAAGTAGAAATGACGTACGAATAATCCAAACATTGCGATTATGATGGCTGCAGTTAGAATCCTCCAATTCATAAATATTGCGTATGTGATGGATAATATGAGATAGAGAAAAATATAGTTGCCACTGAAACGTTTTGCGTTTTCATTTATCCGCCTTGTGATTACTCTTTCATCCGGAAAATGCCTTTCGGTCACTAACACCGGATGCGGCCGATGTGGACAGTGTTAGATACGATGTGGTGGCTCATGGGGTGGTGCCTGCCTGCCCAAATTGGCCCTCATCACGACGCCTACGAGGTTGTAGTGTCGCATGTACTCAAGGATGCCAAAGCTCGTGGCGACAAAGACACTACGGAAAATATCACAACGGTAGCCAAAGAAGCGTGGAAAAGAGTGCAGTATCTCACCACATCAGCGTCGGATAGTGAAGATATGCAGCGTTACCTCCGCCTCAAAGGTGACATGCTCGTTGAGGAGAAGGAAGACAAGGCTAAATATGATGCCGAGGCACAAACCTACTGTGCTGCATTTGTTTCATCTGCTTCCTCTCATCTCCAATGGTGTATCATTGAAGCCTCTGAAGAAAATCAGCAGCAACTGGTGGAAGCTTGCAACCTTGTTAACGCCAAATATTTCCCAAACCTCTTTCAAGCTCATGGTGTCGATGACTCACCCGTGGTCAAAGCTCTTCGTGAAGCGAAACAGCAGCTGGCTGAATTCAATGCTTTGACTGAAGAGAGAGCCCTTCTCACGAAACTTCAAAATGCCACTCAAGAAGAACTCCAGCAGCACGTCAAAGAGCACATTCGTCTTCTTGCTCAGGTTTCCGAAATAGACAGACTCAAAAAGAACAAAGCGATTGAAGATCAGATACAACGCCTGGCAGATGAGCGAGAGCTTGAAAAAGCCGATAGTATCCAAGATGAGATTACGAGGGCGCTCAAAAAACAAATGAAGTACGGCAGCTTGACTAACAAACATTCATCGACTAAGATCTCATACACCAAGGGTGGCGTGTCGTAGAAAGTTTTTGCCAAAGCGTTTAGTCTACCTGTTGGTACTAAGAAGTTTACTATTGACGGATACAAGGTTGGAGAGACCTACCTGCGTTACGGTGCTAGTTTGAAGTGCAAGGAAGTGAATGTGAGGCTCGTAGGAGATGAGTTGGTGGCACAAACCAGCTTTTACATGGACAAGTAATGCTGTATATTTGTTTAGAGTTGATGAGTGTGTGTAATAAGTGAGAGTTATTCTTCATCCACTTCTCCTTCTGCAGAATTGTTTTCGTCATCATCATTTTGTTCTTCTTCTTCATCATCGCTTATATCATGATCGTAGAGTACCCCGCCACTCTCGAATGTCTCCGCCTTGTTTCCGTCATTCTGCGAGTACAATCCAATACTATGCATAGAGTGACTACCAGTCTTTTTCTTCTGAGCTGAATTTCTCTCTGCAAGACTTCCTTTTGTCACATCTCTTGACTTTCCTTCCCCAATCTTAATAACAATTGAGGCTGCTGGCATTAATCTCAATGCTTTCATAGTCTTGCTCATTTTCTCCTCATCTGTTGACTTAACAATCAGTCGCTTGGCTGCGCAAGTGAACTGCACACTTTCCCCATCACCAAGCTCCAGCTTTTCTAACAAAGTGTTCAAAGTGTCATTTGCATCCATGTTCACATCGTGCAGCTTCTTTTTCCCCTCGATACGATATTTAATTATGCACAAGTTTGGATCAACCTCTTCTTCTTCTGATTCATCCTCCTCCTCTTCATCAACATTATTCATTGCCGCTTCCTCTGCCTCTGCTGCCAGACGAGCGCGTTCGACTTCGTCTTTGCGTTTTCTAGCCGAGGCAGCAATATTGTATCGATTCTGATCAACCCACTTGTCAATACAATCTCTTGCCACGTTGATGGGCGAAATATTAACCACAAGCTTGCCCTTTCCCACCACCAGTGTAGAGTCACCATCGGCAACAAAGCCTACGCTTTTGAGAATCGAGATGCAGGAAGGATACTTTGCGACCTTCTCGGCGATCACCTTATTTGCCAAGTTTACCTTCCTAAATTTTCCGTCAAATGGATCCTTAATGACATTGGACATGAGCGATCGCAGCACACGCGCCGAGTCATCTGCTATGGCCATTCCAATTTCACCTCCAATATCAGTCACGAGCTCATCGAGCAACTTGGAAACCCTACCCTGTAAACGCTCACGTGCTGAAAATGAAAAGGAAGAAGCTGCCGCCAACTTGAGGAGTTTGGTACTCAATTCATGATAGTTGGCCTTCTCTTCCGCAGAAACAGGTGGCTTGAAAGGTTCTCCTGGGACCAATAATCCCATGAGAAAATTTCTAAGCATCTGTTCATCCCGTGGCATACCCTGAAACATATTCAATATTTTTCCACCCTTTACCCCAAACACTGTAGGGAGTGCTTTGACCTCTAGTGCACCACTAATTTGACGTTGTTGATCAGTGTTCACCTTGCATAGACGCAACGCCCCCCCAGCATTGATAGCGATTTGTTCCAACGCAGGAGTTAATTGCTTACACGGGCCACACCAATCTGCATAAACATCAAGTAACACAGGCACGGGCGATTCAATTACGAGCTTTTGTATATCTTCCACGGTACATTCAAAGACAACATCTTCTTTCTTGGCTGGAGGAGGTGGCTTTTGTTCCTGTGGCTTTGGAGACGGTGCAACCGGATCAAAGTTTGCCGGATAATCTACCGTGACAGTTTTCATTTTTGGTTCCTTCTTTACTTCTGGCGCAGCTGCCTGCTGTTGGGCTTCAAGTTCTGCCTCTTCATCTTCTGCATCTGCGATAAGAATAGCACGTGCATTGTCAATGTCCATACCCGAAAAGGCAAGCGATCGTCTAGCAAAGAACATATCAAACCCTTCCGAAACTAATTGTTGTACCTCTGGAGAATCCTCCGCAACATTGGAAATTGCAGATACTTCTGCGTGAACAATAGTTCTTGCAGCCTCTTCATTGATTTGGTTGTTGTTAAAAGTAGAGTATAAGGCTGCAAGAGCGATATCTTTTGGGACATCCATATCTGTAGAAATAGTTTCAGCAATTTTGTCAATGTCTTGTTGTGTGACTGCCTCTCCAGCACTCTCTGTATTGGTGGCTGTAGCATCCGCATCCGGCATGGTGCATACTCCACCCTCGCAGTTACTTGTATCATCGCTTGCCGATGTTGAAGCTTTAGTAGGCAATTCGTCTTCGTCGTCTTCTTCAACTTCGAGGCCTAATCGTTTCATAGCAGCACTAACTCTATCATCCAGTGATTCCTCCTCAGATGGTAATTCATGCTGTGCTGCTAGATCTTCGTCTTCTTTTGCCACTACTGCACTATCCGCATCGCCACCTCTTGGAAAGAGAACAAGCGCAGTGCGTGATTGACGATATTGTTGTATGGATGTATTTGTTCTAGTTCCCCAACCTGCAGGATATTTGCCAGCAGCGAACAAGCGGCCATCGCGACGGTGAAAGGATGATGATGATGCGCCGACGGCTGCTTGGATGGCGACGCCAATTGTCAGAGTGCTTATTGACTTCATAGTTGGATCAGCAATGGGGAGATGCCTGCCGCCTGCCTGCAGATGCTGCCATGGAATGATGGAAGGTTACCAGTAGGTTACAAGTGGAAGTGCTTTCATTGAGCAAGTGAGGAAGACACACATCTCGAAATTGCGAAAGCATTCAAGGATTCAAATTTGCTTTATGGCCCTCGACACCTGACCACTTCATCTAATGTAATGATCTCGCCGCGTTATGCACTATTATGTAAGTAATAATTCCACAGATAAGTAGCACACCCCATTCTGAGTTACACCAGCGCTTCAAAGATGGAGGAGTTGGCATCCGACGACGTGGAGGAGAGCCCAGAGATAGACGAGTTGGCAGTCGACGACGTCGAGGAGAAAAATGTCAAGAATGGTGGTAGCGTCGTTGACAAAATTGTCGCCTATGAATCGGACTTTAGTCTCCGTTTACCAATATCAAGCGTTCGCTTCAGAGGCTGCCAGCTAAACGTTATCGATACTGCCAATGATCAAATCATTCTCAAGCAGCAACTGTACAGTGAAGAAAATAAAGAAAACAAAAAGGCAATTCTTGTAAAACGGCTCTCTCCAGCCACGTATGCACAACGCTCTCTCCGTATCGGATACACACTCATCACCGTCATCTTTGTTGGTTTCGTATTCGTATTCTGCTGCCAAGTATTTCTTTTTCTGGCCATTGCTCTACCAACCAACTCGGATCAGATTTGGTCTATTCCGAAACTAGCCATACTCCTCTCGTTACTTAGTCTTCCTGTAATGCTATATGGTTTAACGTCTCTGATGACTATGGGGTGTGCATTTGTGGTGGATTCATATCGTGGCGGGGCATTGTTCAGATCTACTACTGTTGAGATTATATACATGCTGTGAGTAGAGTGTGTTATCTCTATGCTATCCGTGTACATAGTTATTATCAATTGCGTCATGTTCTGACAAAGCTTTATTCTCTATCTTCTTTAGAGTCTTTTTGATAGCGCCTATCATGACTTTAATGATTTGTTTAATGAGCCGAAATGAAGAACCATGGCGTATTACAGCTTTGGTATGGGCAATCTTGATTTCCATCACCTTCGCAATTTGGTCGTTGGCTGTTACCTACAAAGAAATCAAAGCATGTTTCATGCTCGTGGATCGATGTTTTCCACTGGAGGAAGAAGAACCCAATAAATTGATTCGCTTTATGAAAACAGCCAACAGAGCATTGTTGATTACACAAACAGAACGGTATTCGGGCACGAGACGTCAACGATACCTTGTTGCTGGTGATGAACTCACAAAAAATTACACTGAGTCGGAACTCACTCCCGTTGAATCGCGAACAAGTTTCTTCAGTTGCCTCGTCTCTCTCAAGTGTTGCTTAAAAATGAAAACGTTTGATACAGTGGATCCTCCAAAGAAAGTACTTGAGCCCGACGAGATTATGGGTTACCAACCTGTCATGACGAAGAATAATTGGAGTATGCAAAAATTTTGGTGTTCGGGAGATAGTCACCAACAAACTTTGCTCGTTACAGGAGGTCCTTCTGCATTATCCGATGAGCAGATGAAGTTTTCAATTTTCTGCACCTTTACAAGTGTCATCTTGGCAACGTTGCTCTTGATTGGGTTTATGGTTTGGATGGAGCTTGGTGTTGCCATTTATCTGCTTGCCGCGATATTAGCGCTTCTTTGCTGTGTTTACCCCTTGTTTCGAAATAGCCGCGAAATGAAGAAACTGTATGACCAATTGAAGGAAGACAACTATGACGAAGAAGACAATGAACAAGAAGCAAAAACTATGATGAATGTCTGGGAGAAAGTGGTCATTTCAGAACCCAAGCCTTGGCTTTGTTATACCTTTGTTGTGTTTGAAGTTGTCTTTTTCTTTATCTGGCCTTTCATCACCATGCTGACGAATAAGAATTACCCCGTGGCAGCAGTATTCTTCGTATTGGGATTCTTCAGCTTTTTATACAGATTTTTTGATGCTGCCGCTGTGCTGGCAAAGTATGGATCAATCTCGGATGCATGTCACCTCTTTACAGAAGATTCTGATGGAGTAACGCATGCACGTAAGCACATGTTGAGTGAAATTGTGGGCGGGATTATCAATAACAAGGGCAGACAGGTTTGGACATGGATCTTCGTTTTCGTCGCCCTGGTCGTTTGGTTTATGGTGTCAGCTTCTCAAACCTCGTCTGAAATGATAACCGCCGAACAGCGTGGTCCGCGTCCACCAATCCTGCTTGTGCACGACTTCTATTATGCAGGCGTGGAGACTCTGGCCTACCCAACCTGCCAGTTGACAAAAGGATTCGAATTTCCTGACACTGGAAGATTGGACGCTCGGTCAGCGAAAAATGTCTCATCTGATCTTGGAGACTTTGCGTTTCTAAGTGCAATGGCTTATGAAAAAGATTCCATTAATGACTACACACTCCAAGAATGGTTTGGTGGAGAAAGTTCCTCAGTGATTGACGAAGTGGAATATGTGAGCCAGTGGCGACAAGAGTCAGGAACTCAAGATAATCCAGTTTACTTCAAGCTATTCAGCGTACCAGAAGGTAACAGTGCTATTGTGAGCATAAGAGGTTCAGAGACTATGTTTGACTGGCTGGCCAATTTGCATTTATGGTTCGCAAGTGGCGTAGCTCAACTTGTTAAGTGGTGCACGCCATTTGGGTGGAGTGAGTAGTATCTTATCATCTTTGATCGCAATGAAATTGCTTATTTTTTTCAAGATCGTATATATCTCACACTATGACTTCATGGTTATCTTCGACTTTCAGTTTGGGACCCCATTATCCCAGATCTTCTTCAAGTCGTAAACGCTCTTATTGAGAGCGAGGCAATCAAGGAACGAAGCTACTACATTGTAACTACTCAATTTGTGAATGCAGTCCGAGCTGGCTTTGGCGGTGTCAACTATACGAACGTGTTCATCACAGGAGCAAGCTTAGGAGGCGGCCTTGCAATGATTAGTGGCGCTCAGACAGGGACACCAACGGTGGCAATATCTGGGCCAGGGCCAATTTTGCCAAGAAAAGTATTTGCTCCTCCCCTGTCTGTGGAGAGTATTGATTCAAATGTCTACAACTTTATCCCAGCAAGAGACTACATTGCCCGCCTAGGAGGTCGTCCGATGTTTTATCAAAATGCGATCTGCACCGCGTCGAACAACAACTTGTTCGGTTGCCATTCAATGTGGAGGTCTTTCTGCGAAATTAATTATCGATGTGGCTCGAATGGTAGACCTGTCGCTTGCAGGTGCGTCACACAATTTGGCTATCCGAAACCTATTCAGATTGGCACACGCTCGTTTGAGGAGGCATGTTCTTCTGCAAATGAAACTTGGTACGAGATGTATCCTGATGATCCAAACTAATGGTTTTAAGTTGTTCCCGATTTAAGTTGTTCCCGATTTACTTAAATGAAATATTACAACCCGTTTCCAGATCTCTCGTGCTGTAGAACTTTCACCGTCGCTTCTTGTAGTGTAATGACCCTATTCCAAGGAAGACCCTTCACAAATTGACCAGCCTCATAATTTACCCCAGCCTGAACAACTCAAAAGGACTCGGATACTGATCTCACGCCCAGAAAAGACCGCAATTCTTGTTTTGTTTGCACCTAGTACTATTAATACTGCTCCCCAGCCACAACACCCAATAGCCCATCAAGCTTACTCAGCGCTTTTGAGAACTTTTCGCAATTATCACTGTCGTCCAAGACACATTCATCAAGTAGACCAGCTGCGGTTCCTTCCATGTTTCCCTCGATCATTTTATCGATCCAGACTGTTTTAATGTTTTATTTGTTCGTGACACAAGAGGAGGGATATGAATTCATACATAAATAGTTAGTTAGACAATGCGATGAAGTGCCTGCCTAGATTCCAGAAGTCGTGCATTAGCTATTGTACAAACAGACCTACCATTTGCAAAGTGTGCAGTCTCATCACTAAAAGCAGCGGCACACTCTCTAACCTCGGCAATAGCAGCTTCCAGCTCGGGTGTCATGTCCAATTTTGCCATCGACAAGCTGGTAGTTCTTGAAGGGGTTACAATATGTGGAGATGCAGGAACAAACGCAACCGAGGAGTGCGTCAGAGAGAGGCAGATTGCGACTTCGGAGATGATGGATTTCATTGTTTTGAAGGTATGTTAGTCGTCAAGATATTATTAGTTATGCAACAGGTTGAGTGCATACATGGAAGGGATGGAAGCTCGATGTCAAAGGGCGAGAAAGAAAAGATTTGTACTTTGAGGTTTTGAAGAAGATATTAGTGACGTGTTCGGATATAAATTATGCCCGTTTATGGGTACTTTTGGTCCTTGGTCCTTCTCCTTGCTCCGTGTTCCGTTGCAGATGGTTTCTAGTGTTTTTCGATGTAGAATGACCGTGTAGATATATTGTGTCCAACGCACGATGCGCACTGGCGATTGACACTTCTCTCTTCTTGAACAGCCCGCCCCTCTCGGCCTGAAGGTTGCAATGAATCTTCCGAACTCCTACAAGGAACACAAAAATACTCGTAACAAAAGCAGATGCAATACATTTTCAGAAACAGACGCAAGAACAATGGCCACCCAAATTGAACAATGCGACGGTGCCCGTAGGATGAGCGGAGAGGATCAAATGATGTTTCAGGACCACCTTCATCCTTTTGTGGACAAGGTAAGATGAGACGACTGAGACGAGTGTCGCCCTCGTGTGTGCTCGTATGATCGACGAGGAAGCAGGCGCGCAACTATGCAGTCGATTTTGCATAGTCAGCCCGATTGCCTTTGCAGTGTTTAGTTGATATGTCAACAAATTCTTTGTCTATTCATACCAAGCGCTCATCCAACCCTTCACTCGTTTCCACAGGACGATTCGCCAAAACCAACTCCGGCGTCATCACCATCTAAAACAAGCACACCAGAAAAGAAAGTTCTGAGACCGATTGAGATGCCAAAGCCATTCCAAATCTAGTGTTCTTGGTTTTGTGAGTGATTGTATGTTGTGTATGTGAGGGAGAAGTTTAAAGTTGGAAGGAAGTCATATGACTGTTAATTCGTGTATGAGGTATAGATTACTTAGGTGGACACAAAAACAACAACTTTTGCAGAGACGAAAGTGAAATTTGTCTTGCTTGGGTGATGGAATGATTGGTTCATAACATCTTGGAAATTTGAAATGGCTGGTTCATAAACAAACAAATGAAAATAAATAGATTGATCGGAACCCTTATCGTTTTTTTTACCAAGCAATGCATCACACTTACAAACACCACAGCCTGGTCAACTAAAGCTACATCCATGCTTCCAATATACACATATATATCATATATTATTTTCTTTGCTAAACTATTGGTGCATTTGCATAGTCGCAACAAATATCCAAATCACGTCCGTCCCGGCAACATATCTCCCAAAAGCACAACCAATTGATAATAGTTGACCCACTACCACCTCTACGACCGCAGCAGCATAATGCGCACATGCAACTATAAATCCAACAGAACATGGTGAGAAACAATATTAGTGCGATCCAATCGACAGCAGTCCACTCTTGTGGGTCTTTCTTTGCCATTTCGTTGAAGATATCTTCTACGTCACGTGTTTGTCTATGTACAGATATATAAGTGGCAGAATACGTTTGTTGATTGAACTGCTTCGGTTTTGATACTGAAACACTCTCCATCGAGTGTTCCTCATTGACAGAGGTATCTTGTTGTTGTACGGCTTGTGTCATCATCATCTTGTTGTTTTCAGAAGTTGCTATATCATGTCTTGTCGGTTTGTGCCGTTTGTCAATTAAACTTTCCAAGTTATCACGATGTCTTTCATGATGATTCACTCGGTCAAGTGATGTTGTAGAGTGTTTGTTTGCAGAACATAATGTGCACAGTAGTTGCACCACAAGAAATATTACAGCTACAAGCCGGCTCCTTCTCATCATTGTGAACAGCCAATCAAAATAGAATAATAGTTAGAGAAGTAGTACTATACACCGCCCCACCGAAGCAGCCATGTTTCAGGAGATGCTACTATAACCACTGATCTTTGCATAATGCATTATTTTATAAAAAAATATTTGCGTTGCGTTGGAGAGCGTTGAGAAGGAATATTGCGCATCTACAATACGATAGTGCTATCTATGATGTAGAAAGGTATGGTACCTATGTACGAGATCTAGCCAATGATCTGCCTGTCTCACAAAAACGACGACTGTAACAACACCCAGATGAGATGGTGATGATGACCGAGTCGCTGCTGTCAATATCTTAACTTCCAACATAATAGAGAGAGGGGACTAAATCATCATTGTAGCAACAGGCTCACGATCAAGAGACTGTCCGTTGCGTCTAAATAAATTTTTCTACAGCTCAAAAACAGCCAATTTAAACAAACACATAAAAAATGGGCGACGAAGGTTCGTCTACAACCAACCACGCCCCAATAGCTGGCCCACTCGCCTCCGGGACCACTCCAGCCCTCACTCTTGCCCGTTCTATCAACTGCGATTCCAATGCCCTCCTCTCGATGCCCCCCTTCGACCTGTTCGTGGCCCAACTATCCAGCGATTCCACCGAGGCTCGCGTCGACGCCATGAAAAAACTCAGTATTGTTGGGGATGCCATTGGGACCAAAGAAACGATTCAAAAACTCATCCCGTATTTGAACGAAACCATTGCCAAGAGCGAGGATAGTGACGAGGATGACGAAATTCTCTTGCTGCTTGCTGGACAGTTGGCAGAATTGGTGCCCGGCTTGGTCCCCGGATATGAGGCCATGCCGCTACTTCCCACCCTCGAACGGCTTTGCTGCATTGATGAAACGGTAGTACGTGATAAGGCGGTCGAAACGTTCAATAAAATTGTTCCATTGTTACTTCCGGGGGGGAGATATGAGGACGGGATGCCTTTCGGATTACTCCGCACCACCGCACAACGTTTGGCTAGTGCTGATTGGTTCACGGCCAAGGTTTCCGCGGCGGGTGTGTTGCCCACATTTTATGCCTTTTGGAATGCTCATGCTCCCCGGGGTGCGGCGGCCGATGAAGTTAGGAGGGAATTTCGAATTTTGTTCAAGGATTTGAGTGAGGATGATACACCTATGGTGCGAAGGAGTGCGGCGAAGAATTTGGGGAGGTTTGTGGAGGCTGTTGCCGGGTTAACAAAGAGCGCTGATGAGATGATTAAGAGTGGGGTGGCGCAGCCTGCTGTTGCGGATGAGAATAAGCGATTGGTAACTTTTGAGATTGTACCAATTTTTCAGGCGTTGAGTACGGATGAACAAGATTCTGTGAGGTTGTTGGCTGTTAGTTGTGCGGGAAGTGTGGGATGTGGACTGGCGAGGGAGCCGGGTGTTACGGCCGATGTTGTGCTTCCTGTTGTTCGAGGGGGATGTGCCGATTTATCATGGTGAGTGCTGGAGAGAGACCAAAAGTTGAGAGTTCGAGTGATTTCACTTCCATGTTGTTAATTATGCCTTCTTTTATCCTTGTTATCACAGGAGAGTCCGACACAACCTTTCCAAAGTATTTGCTACTGTCACCGGATCGCTTGGATTTGTCGGTCCAAAGCACAGTGCCCGTCAGACAGAGGTATTCAAACTCTTTGCTGGACTTCTTCAGGACAACGAAGCGGAAGTTCGTGCTGCAGCCGTCGAAAATATCGCACGTATGGCACAACTCGGTGGAGCCGACCTTTTCCAAACGCACATCGCACCGTTGCTCCCCGCACTGGCTGATGATCTTGTTATGGAAGTTCGTTCCAAATTAGCCCAAACTCTTATGGATTGCTGTGATCCTTCAATCTGCACAACTTTGACAGATGAAATCATTCTTCAAGAATTTAGGCCTCTGTTAGAAAATTTCCTTAATGATGAATTTGCCGAAGTTCAACTCCACATTCTCAGTAAGTTGAGTCGCGTCTCTCATCTATTGGGACAGATGGATGTGGTTGTCAATTCCATTCTTCAAATGGCGAGGGCACAAAACTGGCGTGTACGCGATGCTGTTGGACGACTTTTACCATTTTTGGCGGAGGCAAGGGGGGTGGCATTTTTTGAGGACCATCTTCTCGAACCGTGGCTCAAGATCATGTCGGACCAAGTGGCGGATGTACGGGCGGCGTGTATTGCGGGTATGCCAAAGTTGCTGAGTGTGTGTGGGTCAGAATGGATTATGCAAGAGATCCTCCCTCACTATAACCGCATGTACGATGAGTCACATTCATATTTGACAAGAATTACAGTGCTGAGGTCATTTTCCGCCTTGGCGGAACAGGACGGAGAAAATGATTTGAATATAAGTGATCCACTTATGGAACAAATCGTGTCAATCATGTTGAGGGGGCTGACCGACAGCGTTCCCAATGTTCGCTTGATTGCAGCGAGGGGATTGGGTCTTGTCACAATATCGGGCCAGTGTGATGCTAGCGTGATGAATGCAAAGGTTGTGCCAGCATTATCTGCGCTTGTTAACCAAGAACAGGACATAGATTGCAGATACCAATGCCAGTTGGCACTGGAGGCAAAAGTGTAACCTTTTTGTTTGTCAAGTTGGAACATACTTATGTGGCAACAAACTTTTAATATAGAGATGCAATCGCTACCATAAAATTTGACTGTTGATCTCAAATGCAACATTGATCAAATTTTCTTTTATTTCGAATATCATTCAGCTTGTTTTACTCCGCAGAGTTCGTTTATCAAGTTCATCTTGATTTGACTTTAAGAATTCCTCAAACTTTTCAGGCGAGTTGTGCTCAGCCATGCATTCATTTATTTTCTTATTAAATTCTCTGCACTTGAATACTACTAATAACCCACTCTCCTGTGCACACTGACCAAAATTTCTGAGGTGTTCTTCACATTTTTTGATGGCCGTTTCCTTGAATTCCCTTTTCATTTTGTGCTCTGCAAATCGGCGGAAGGAGAGTCGGGCCTCACGCCCGTCATCCTTGATCTGTGCGCGATCTACTTGTCCGGATTTATCTTCTTCTGGTTGAGACATTGTATGTTTTGTTTAAGAGTAAACCAAAGCAAACAACGCTACCAAAATTACAGCGAGGTGTTTCCGAAACGAAAATGAAAGGGGAAAAATCAGGAAAAGTTGGAAAACGAGACTCTGTGGGGGGTCAACGTAGGAATTTGTAGAGGTCAACGTAAAAGCTACAATACCATAGAGAGCAGTCAGCACAACAATAATATTATTAATCAGCACTATTAACAGCAGTGGTTACCATCAACAGCCATAAATAGAAATCCAGTTGATATAGAAATCCAACAAGCTAACGAATCATGGCAAATGCCCCCGAGCGCTCATCGGCCTTCATCTTGGAGGATGACGAAGAAAAAATCGAATACCAAGCCGACACCAAAGTTTCTAATGCGGGCACATTTACATTCAATAAGGAAGACCACACAATAGCGAATTTACTTCGTATGCAGCTCCTACGTGATCCGGCGGTGAAGTTTGCTGGATATATGCACCCGCATCCTCTTATTCATAAAATTAATTTAAAGGTACAGACGTCTACATCTCAGGTTGCACCGGCGGAAACTTTGAGTGCGGCTATTGAAGATTTGAGTAATGAGACGGATCACTTGATTACGCAAATGACTGACGCGATCGATAAGTGGAAGAGGGAGAATGATACAATGGGGATGTTGGGAGAATAATAGATGGGGACGTCAAATCATTAAGCATGAGAAACGAATCAGAAAAAATATCAGCCAAGGGAACATAAATGTTTGTTGTGCCCATCATGATGAGAAACAACAACACGATGGGGTTGTGGATAAATCCATAATCAAGGGGGAAAGTCCTTGGGTGTGCTGCCCTTGATAATATGATGACGAGAAACAACAAGATACTTTATAGCATAGTAATCAAATAAATTTCAAACGTGAAACAGGGTGAATATCACAAGGTCAGACAATTGGTTAGCATTAGCTAGACTTTACTTCTTCATTTCATTTCGGATGTTTTGCCTTGTTATTTGGGCCACGGACATCGAATCAGTTTTATCGAGATGCACATACTTTCCTAGGGCTGCCGTGGCAATATCTTTGGCCACACCTGTTCGAATGAAGGCATCTTCCGTGTCGATAACAACAACATCTATATCCTTCACAGAAGCCAGCTTTTTGGCACATGCTAGGACTTCATCCTTCAAAAAATTTCGGCTGGGCATGCCGTCTTTTGATTCTGGATCTGTGCTGGGAGTAAATGTGTGATCCATTGACAGCTCAAGAGGAATGTTGGCTCTTCCATCTGTGATGAGCACGATGACAACCCTGCCAACATCCTGCTTCACTTTCATTGTGTTCAAAGCAGTGTGGGCTGCCAGCATCAAGGAGTGTGCTAACGGCGACCCTCCGCCACAAGGCATTGACTCTAATCGATTCTTTGTCAAGGCCATTGATTTTGTGGGAGGAACCAAGACTTGAGCACTGTCGCCATGGAAAGTGATCAAAGCAATCTTGTCACGGCTCTTGTAAGCATCACTCAGTAGTTGTATTGCCGCGCCCTTGGCAGCGTTCATTCGGTTAAGGGCCATTGATCCTGAGCTATCGACGCAAAATATCACAAGAGTACCTGCTTTTCTTGACATGCGCTTGATACGAAAATCGTCCTTGATGACGTGAACGAGACGGCCTTCTTTCCTTGTACCGATTGCTCGCTTTCGTCGACTCTTTTGATACGGTGCAGCGGCACGTAGAGTTGCTGCAACTGCAAGCCTACCTTTCTTTCCCTTCGGGAAGATTGCCTTGACGAAGCGACCACGAAGAAGGTTAAATAACTTGGCCCTCTTGCCGCCCCTTCCAACACGAGTCCACCTAGAAATTTTCAATAATGAAGGGTCTAAGTGAACATCCTTCGCGGCATCAAAGAAGAATTCTTCAGGGATCGTTATTGGCTCATCAGGCTCGTTATGATCTTCTTCTTGCTCCGAGTCGTCGGGTTCAAGTTGTGTTTCGTCTTCGGTCTCATTCTCTGTGTCAACTGTATCGTGATCATAACTGTCGTCTGCCATGGGAGGCTGCTCCAAAATAGGTGACATTTCCTGAGGAGAAGGTAGTGGTGGTGGTGGTGGTGGTGAAGGCGAAGCTTTGGTCATATCACCATCGCCACTCTCGACCAAATCTCCAGGAAAAACAGTAGCTCGCGGCAAAATTGCCAAGACAACAGCCTTTTGCAAATCTTCTTTGCTAACTGAAGTTCTTCCATCCAATGCAGCAGATGCCTTACTGATTTCTGTAGCAAATATCTCAGCCCTTTGGCCTTCGCATCCAGCTCGTGTAGCTTCTTCACAAAGATACTTAATTTGTGAGGTAGTGATCTCAACTTGGTGAAGACGCATCCGTGCCATTTCCACTCTTGTGCGAAGAGTTTGTTCCTCGACTTCAACTTTGCGTAAATCATCTTCGGCGCGTGCAGAATTCTGTTGCGTTCCTCCTTCAAAACCTATCACGTGGTCAACTGCTACTACTCTTTCTTCAGTCGTTAATCGTGTGACATCAGCTGAAAGAGTAATAGCAAATCGATCATGCAAGTGTTCTCGCAATTCTCCTTCTTCGGGATTGTAACTGGCAATGATAAGTGGACGACATGGATATCTCAAGCTCAATCCTTCCCTTTCAACAATGACACAGCCGTCACTCATCACTTTGATTAATATATCCACCACTTCGTCGTCTAGAAGGTTTATGTCGTCGATGTATAGTATTCCTCTGTGAGCCTTGGCAAGTAATCCAGGGGAGAAGATCGGCGTTCCTGTTTCCAGACTACCTTCAAGATCTACAGCTCCCACGAGACTATCTTCCATCACGCCAAGAGGAATATGAACCATTGGTGTAGGAATAAATTCAGTCTCTGTTATTTGTTCTCCATTCTGCAATCGTTGCAGAAGAACAGAGTCCACTCCATCGTCCAAATCTGGGTGAATATTGTACTCACTCCCTTTAACAATTTTGATGTGCGTAGGTACAATACGCGACATTGATCGAGCTAATATTGACTTCCCGGTGCCGTGCCCTCCACCGATGAGAACGCCAATAGATTTTGGATTAGTTGCGGATAAAAGAAGCGCATGCTTGATCGTTTGTTGATCAACGATGAGCCCGAAAGGAAATGGTCTTGTGTCACGCATCTTGCTCCTTGGATGATGGAGATCTTGATTTGTTGGAAGAACTGAGTCGACATCTTTCTTTTCGATCTGTTCTTTTATAAACGCATCGCATGCAGTGTCATATTCTGTACTATGTAAGGCATTGATTGCTGTCGGTAGAATATGACCGTGCAGCTGTCGAGTGATTGTAGAAAACGCGGTCGATAATGGGATTGTTGCTACCACAATGTAGGCAAATATAATAGAAAGCACCACTTCTCTCATGATTTCATATAGCAATGTCCTTTGTTTTACGCCTTCTGCTGGGAGTTGGAACTTGGAACGCGCCAAGTAGCCGGTAGTCCAATGCGAAGCGTCAGAGTAATGAGAACTCTAACACTCTTCTGGCTATGGCAAGATTTATCTCACTCACGAGAAAACCTGCGGGAACTTCTTGACAACTTCAAGCAGCTGTGAATCCAGTTTATCGTCATCCCAAGGATCGCAAGGTTCTGCAGCTGTGGCATTTGGGTTTGGACCATCACTATCCTTCTCACCTTCATCTACCTTCTTCTCTTCAATATTGAGCTGAAGCATAGCTTGCTCTAGTGCTGGATCGTCAAATTCTAATCCTTCGACGTATTCGTTATCGTCTGCACTTTCTCCTCCCTGTTTTTCGTTACTACTTCCAATCACGAGGTCCTCTTTAAGCATTGATAGCTCGTGTTCAAGAAAGTAATCGTCAATCTCCATATTTACATCCTCCGGCAAATCAACTGCCTTACCCCGAAATTTTGCATCTCGGCACTCAGGATCTATTGGTGCATTGAGGTGTGAGTGCAGATTTCATTTTACCACAAGCAACTAATAATCTGACAACACTCACCATGACATGTCTGCCAACAAAGTTTGTCTCTCAAGTGAACATTCCAGATGATATTGTTGCTTTTGTGAGCACGTTGCACATGTTCACAGAATCGATTGTCTCTCATGTTGTAACAGATTATTTGTGGGACGGGTTGTAGCATATAATCGATTGTCCAAGTGCCTATGTGGCCAACAAGATTTTCTCTTTTTCCAAGAATGTTGACGATGAAATGATCCAATTTGGGAAATGGAGACGCGCCGTGTTCAGGACTTCCTCGCTGCACTTTGCCGGAACCACCACAGCGAGGCGTAATGCACAGCTCTCTCAGCACGTCATCACCCAAGAGTTGAGCGGGATGAGGCAGTGTAGGAAATTTTATCTTGCCTGAATTGGCAGGTACCACGAGCGTTGCAGCCAACGCTTCCGCGTGAGCTTCCCAACTCATTGAATTGCAAAATTTCTCAAACGAGGCAGCATCACTTCCACATTCTCGTGAGTCGGAAGCTGAATGAGTCTCAACTGTCGTAATCCTGCCTGAGTTGTCAAACTCTTTTGGAAAAGGATACTGATTTGATTCTGCAATGCGTAAAGCTGCATCAGAACTTTTACCAAATTTCGTCGAACCTAGAAGCCGAAACAAACGATTACGTGTGTAGACTCCCAAATCAATAATGCATGTCAACTTCGGATTGGGTTTCTCCTTCGTAGGTTCTTCTGCGTTTAGAAACAAATTGTCAGCAAGAAGACCCCGTCCTTTCGCTTGTAGTACCCCTGATTCGCATTCCTTTTGTAATCGTGATACCATCGCCTTCACAAAAATACCAGCTGCACGAGCATCATCAAACAGTAAACCTCCAGGAATGTGCATTATCCAATGGCGCGAAAACTTTTTGGCCGTTGATGAGTCCAAATCAACCATGTCAGAACGTTGTATAGAAATACTGTAAAACAGTTGAAATTGATGCTTAATTTCATCAAATAACTCATTGAGAAGATCTTCCGTCATTGTGGTTGTTAGATGGAGGTTGTACTGCTTGTTGAACTCAAGATCAAAGTATAACCTACATGGCGTGCATTCCCTGATTAATTCATAGAAATGCCGATCATTCATATCACATTCTCGCCAATAAGTGTCCATGAAGCGTCCTAAATGCGCACTAACATATCGCCTCTTGCCATGTAAGGCAGTTTCCATCGCAAAAAGTCTTGGTTCGAATGACCAAAGAATAGGGAGTAACTGTGAACTGTTTTGTGTGGTATCTCTTTTTACTTCGTATTTATCATCATCAACAATAAAGATTGAGTTTGTTACAACGTCGTTATCGGCGCTCTGACAACTATCTATTTCATAAAAAGTAACGCAGTTTTGCTGAGTGTTGTTTTCAGGTATGTTCTCTCTGTCATTTATTTGTGGGCATGTCTCTGCGTTGCGTTTTGATGACTTACTGTCAGTACTACTCGAGTCAGCTCCTTGTTCATCACAGTGCCGCTCAATAGCTTCATCTAGGAATGGTAAGAATTGTTCAATTTCTTGAGTTAATGTTGGCACATTATCATCATCATAATTGTTTTTGCTGTTTGCATGTTGTATCGATAGATAATCATTTGTCATGACAATGACAGGCCTTGATTTCTCTTGTAAAAACTCTTTCGTGAATTGTTCTCGCCAATTAATCTCTTCTTGACTCATTTGCTGCACATGTTGTTTAGATAGAGTTTGTTTTTTTGCTGTGACATTTTTTGCCGCAGCTACTACTTCTTGCTGTCGTTGGTGTCTTGCCTCATCGTCGTCGCTATCAGAATCTGAGTGTGCCGCAGCAGCAAGATAATCCTTCAAATTTTCTTCCAAATCTTGAATAGCCATATCTTGCAATGGAAATTTACGAAAAGATGTCATTTCATGGTAGACTTGACGTTGGATGGCCAGTTTTTGAGTGTAGGACCGTTTTTTTGCTACAATGTCGGTTTTTATGGTTGTGTCATTGTTACCGTTGTTGTCGTTGATGGTTATGTGAGTTGCACACTTTTTTTCTAGTGACGACAACACCATGATGATGATGATGATGTTGTCAAGCTGCTATGACGTATCCAGATGATTGTTACTTATAGTTAGGAGTATTTAGTATGCCTCGAGGTCGATAGCGCGACGGCCGTCAAATTGTGAAAGAGTGAAGAGGTCTCGAAGACGTAGATTCCATTCTGGCGACAACATCTCTCGCCTTCGGCTAGTCTAAGAGAATATCGGAAAGGTTCTTTTAGCTGTCTTCATTCGGATGCGTCACCATCAAAGGCTCCACCTCGCTCGCAAAAAGCGGCAACCCGGTGCACCTCTCCGACAAGAGCAATGATGTCTTGGCAGGTCTTGCTTAAAATTTTTGCATTGGAGTCTATTGGAGTTGGATTCGTGCAACTCAGTAGAACCTACTTCTCACCTCTTCTTCCTACTTCTTTCGAAACAAACAAAAATAATTATCTCTTTGCTAAAGCAACTCTCACAACAACACATCTCCAATGAGCCGCCATTTCTTGACCCTTCTTCTCATCACTGCCACCGTTACTTCGGTTGCGGCCTTCTCATCCCCTCGTCGAAAATCATTCACCAAACGTGGCCGACGTGACGCATCATCATCCCCCATCACTACCCGTCGTGTCTTCGCATTCACACTCGCTGGTGGTGCTCACAAGATGTTCTCAACGATGCGACATCCTGCGAAAGGAGACGGTTCGTCATCATCATCATCGACTTCGTTAAATTACCGGACTCCAGATGACTTCGATGAGAAATTCCGGACTGATGCTCTTTGGCAGACGGCAATGTATGAACTGAGAGAGGATGTGGATATGACAACGTTGTTAGAACAACCAAACATCCCAGAAATGGAAATTGTAACAGAAAAGAAGCCTAAAACGGCAGATTCTGAATTGATAGAGACCGCCAAGGCATTCATCCCAGTAGCCATTGAAATTGGAATAGTTGCTGCTGTTGCCAGCGCTCAGCGGCCTTTCATTTTTCAATGAACTCCATAGGAGGTATGAAACCTCAAACAAGAAACAATATCAGCAACGTGTGTTGTACACAGTTACATGAAAACCGAAAACTATATCCATGTAGGCTTTAGTTTCAATATAAAATAATAGACGCACTTAGAGAGAAAAAAAAATAAATCTTTCATCCCTTCACGTTATTACCAAACCCAAACAATAGTATTGGTGCAAGACGAAGCAATTTGTGCATACTTTGGATTCGCAGCTACACAACCAACACGATCGACATGACCTCGTAACTTCCGTGCAAGTAATCCAGAATCAGCTTGATAACAGCTTACTGTACCATCGTTATTCCCGCAGAGGACTGATTGGTCATCAGATGTAAAACATGCTGCCATGGGAAGAGGCAAACCGCCAGCAACACCCTCCGTCTGAAACGAATGCAACACCGTTCCTTCAAAACCGTCAACCGTATGAGCAACACCACCATTGGTTCCAATCAAAATTTGCTTTCCAGATTTGTTGAAGTCTATAGATGTCCATTCCGAACGGCTAAGTGCATAGGCACGTTCGGGTGTGCTGCCTGACGCACGTAGCTTTGATTCGATGTCGTGTCGTTTAACTTGCATTTCAGAAAATGGCCCAGCAGAATAATTTCTAGCGTCAAATAGGTTAATGTGCTATTGATGAAGAAGTTGTGCAGGTTGATGAGTAAATGGTGAGGATGATGAAATCATTAAATAGTAAAGGATGAAATCAAACAACTTACATTTCCTTCGTCACCAGCCATCTTGGCGGTAACACCAAATACGAGGCCAGTGCTATCAAATGAAGCAAGTGGAGGACCTTCAACGTTTTGTGGTAACTTTAGTTCGCAGATACTATTACCTGACTTTCCTGCATCCCATAGCCTGCAACGTGTAATCAAAGGAAAGATAATTTGCAAAGATTTTTTGTTATTCATATCTGGAGTGTTTACATGAATAGATGTATTGAAGCCGCTATCATCAGAGTGCAAAATAATAAACAACGTACCGCACAGTCCGATCTGCACTAGAACTCAGAAATGAATCATCCACTGGGCTCATACTAATTGATGATATGACGCCGTGGTGTCCCTCAAACTCTCTCAATATTTTATTGTCATGTACACTCAGGTAAAAAACACTATTCTTCGTTGGTCCATTATTAGAACCAGGTGAAAACAAAACGCAGTGAGCATGGTGTGTTGCTTTTACTATCCGTATTCCTTCTCGTTGCAGCTTGATCATTTGCGGTCTATCCGATGGAGTACCTCCATGGAGACAGTCCACAATTCGCAGCACTCTATCAGCCTCGGATGCTACAAACAGATGGGACCCAGATTCGTGAAAGGAAAGGGATGATGCTTTGGCTCTGCCACGGATACACGCGCCCATCTTTGGCCCTGGTTCAGAAGAAAAGTCCATTGCTGCGTGTCTTTGCCTCTATTGCTACTTAGCTGATGTCCCCTGCTATTTATTTTATTGACATATGCGCGACAGCTATTATTATGTCTGCTTATATGCTGATAGTTATCTTGTTATCTTCGTTATATCCAGCACGAGGCGTTATCCAGGCATGAGGCCCGCCAAAATCTGTTGTGGCATAGTAGGGAAGAAGTTTTCCACTTTTACAAAAGGATCCTGATGATCAGTTTGTAGCCATCGCCGTTTGAGTCGCGGGCTCTCTCCAGAAGATCTCTCCTGACTAGTACCGGCGTGTTACCTCCGTTTATGTCTTCGTGTCACCAAGCCAAGTAGCGCCAAGCAGGACATGTACACGAGATGGAGCTTACAAACAAACCAGCCAAAATAACAACAGTGCGCAGTAGGAACTGTACGACGAAACTAGTAGGTCAAAATACTTCGATGTTATCAGATAATTTGCTTTTTGTTTTTTAATTTTAGTTACACACGACTTTTATTTCAAGACAATAGCGTTCCACGTATTCTAAATGCAGTGTTGTTAAATCTAAGAAGAACTCTCAAACCTACCAGCACACGTAAAAATATGTTTGAAACTAACATAATGCCTCTTCATTCGGCGGAAACAGTTCCAGTGACCTTTCCAAGCATCTTCAATCTGTTGGAGTCCATAACGGCAATACGTCCAAGAGCAGCGCACTTCTCGAAGGGCTCAACGAAAAGGGGCTGAGATGGCTCGAACTCAACCTCAGCGTTCTCGTATTGTGAAAGTTCAGGGGGGTTCTCAACCTTCTGTCCACCGGTCTTCTTGCCCATCTTCCACAAGATCTTGGTCATCTTGCACGCAACCTTGGCGGTACGGCAGAAAACAACTGGGGCGTATCCAGGCTTGAGAACACCAGGGTGCTCTTGCACGGAGACCATGGCAGTGAAAGACTTGGTGGGCTTGAGGACTCCATCCTTTTGAACGAAGATGATGTCTCCGGGCTGGACCTTCTCATCCTTGGAGATACCCTTGATGGAAAGACCAACGGAGTCTCCGGGTCCAGCCTTGTCAAGAACCTTCTTGTGTTGTTCGATGGAGAAGATCTTCTTGTCCTTGAGACCAGAGGGGACGATTCCGATGATATCTCCGGGAAGGAGAGTTCCTTGCTCAACGGTTCCGCAGATGATCTGTCCTACTCCCTTAATGTTGTAGATGTTGGAGATGGGAAGACGGACGGGAAGATCGGGTTCACGCTTGGGGGGTTGGATGAAGTTGTTCAAGGCCTCAACAATGGTGAATCCCTCAACAACCTTCTTGGGGGTGACGTTGGCGGACCATCCCTTGTACCAGGGGCACTTGTCGGACTTCTCAACAAGGTTGTCTCCGTGGAATCCAGAGTAGGGGATGAAGGGGATCTTCTTGGGCTTGAAGCCAATCATTTGAAGCATCTTAACGAACTCCTCCTTGATTTCGTTGAATCGGTCCTCGGACCATCCGCAGGAGTCCATCTTGTTGATTCCAACGATGAGTTGGTCAACTCCAAGAAGGTAGAGAAGACGGGCGTGTTGACGGGTCTGTCCTTCCTCAACTCCCAACTTGGCATCGGCCTTGGCGATAGCGGCCTCGAAACCTCCCTTCTCGGCAGGCACAAGAAGAAGACCAACATCAGCGGTGGCAGATCCAGTGATCATGTTCTTAATGTAATCCTTGTGGCCGGGGGCATCCACAATGGTGTAGTGGTAGTTCTCAGTGAAGAACTCCTTGGTGTTGCACTGAATGGTAACACCACGCTCACGCTCCTCCTTACAGGTGTCGAGGTAGTAAGCGAAACCGAAAGAAGACTTTCCCTTCTCCTCGGCAACGGCCTGAAGCTTTTCCATCTCACGAGCAGAGATTCCTCCCTGCTTGAAGATAAGGTGACCACAGGTGGTGGACTTTCCTGAAAGATTGAGGATGGAGATATAACAAGATATGTGAGCGTTGCTGTTTGTTAAAAAAAAATTGGTATGTTTGGCTATCATTTCATTCTGATGAACGAATAGCTGGCCGCATGCAACATTGTCACTACATTATCACGATTGCCTTTGATGTCAAGAACGTTGATTTTTTCTTTTTCACTCTTTAGACCAATATTGATGTAAACGGTTTCGGCCGGAGATCCCACCGCATTGGCCGTTCATGGGTGTGTGTGTTACACGCCAACCATATCCACCACCACCACCACCAGATCCGCTTCGAAGACGACTCACCGGCATCGACGTGTCCGCAGACAACAACTGATAAATGTTGCTTGCTCATGGTTGAAATAAAGGGGTGTGTGTATAGTAATGACTTTAGGAAAAGAAAAAAGTGAGTGTAGCTGTTGGTGAGTTGCTTGTTCGACGAGTGGTTGGCGTGGATTCCGATTGCGTGGTGTTCGATCGTGCCGGATTGGGTGGCTGGGATTTACCGCTTACTGAAAGTCTCGTTTGTCGTGGAGTGTCAGAAGATTCATCTTAGCAAATCTCGAGACTAGCGGTTCCCCGCGATTCTGAGGAATCGCTATAAAATCTCCGATAGCAAAAAAAAAATCCGCTCGCATCTTGCATTGCCTTCTTGCAGCACTACAACATTCTTTCCCACTACGACGATGATTTCGTTAGACTGGATATGCGGGCAATGTGCCTTCATCTACGCATTCAACAAAGTAAGTGTTGTCTCCCACCCCCTCTGAATTGATGTGATTTTCATGTAAGGTTCTAACTGCGCACACCATCTCTGCTGACTCGCAGATAAAGCCAGCCGTCATTGTAGATAAATTGATTGAGGCAGTGGTTGATGTGCTTGTTCCCGGGAAAGGTGCAGGTGAAAGTAACTGGTGAGAATATTAATTGCAGTGTTGCTTTTTTACATGAGTAATGTTTTTTCATTTGCAACAATTGCTGACATATGATATCATTGCAACCTTTCTCTAAAAGGTTCTGGCGTAATCTGAGGTCATTAGAGAGGGATAGTGACAGAAGTAAGTATTTCACAACATTGTCGTGATTACAAAACATCAAAGATATTGAACAACTCAGCTTTGACGTATCTTCTCTCCGTTCATCAGTATCAAAAGAGCTCGATATTAGAGGCGAGCTGCGTAATTGGGATCGTGAATTTCCATACTTTCATCACGAGCTAATTGTAAGATATGCTGCTGGGTTTTTGGCTTCGGCTGTGGCAGTAGCTGCTTTTGGACAAGTGCGATCATTGTTCTCTTCTTCAAAAAGGAGTAGATACTGAGCAGCTGAATAGAAATGAAGCGATCTATGATGTACAATCTACTCGGATTAAAGACTGTGGTCGTGACTACGCTCAATACTCAGCTTGATACTCGATCATGAAAATGCAACACGTGACAAAAATCTCTGTATCACCTCGACTGCCATACGCTACAAATTTGGATCTGTTGGCCTACAAAGTTTCCCTTGAGAATAAATGATGTAAGCGTGACGAGTGAAAATGCTACTATTTGTTAATTATGTTAACAAAAAATACGAACCAAATTACCAGCCCCACACTCAAATAGCACAATACATTGACGCTAAACACAAATATTTTAAATGGGAGCATGTTATTTCGACCTATGGCTGTTCCAGTCCAAGGACATACATGATCAAAGTCCATTATCAGAGCCTGCAGAAAACAAGTTGATTTGTAATTAGTCAAAAGCACATGATATAACAGGTCACGCTAAAATTCCAATAAACTCACTTTGCCTTCTCTACAATACATAGCTCCAGCCGGTCGATAGCTTCCTACTTGCTCATTCCAAAACCATCCTTGTTCCGCCACTTCTTCATCAGTAACTCTCTCCATTAAGCCAGGTTCCCGACAACTGACACAAAATAGGGCAATCAAGACAAATGCCAATATTGGGCAGTAGATAAATGCAAACCACCAAGGCTGCATATTTGTGGTTGTTGTTGATGATGATTGTTTTGTTGGTTTGTCGTTGTAATGTAAGAGATAAATAATCTTAAGTATGCCAGCATTCTCAAACAATAATACGATTTACTACTCACCATCCCAGAATCTCTTTTAAAAACTATGAAAATCATGACCAATGTGCTAAGTACTAAAATCAACGGCACCGTCACAAATGTGCAAAAAGGCCAACACGGCCCAGCTGCTATGATTGGGCTCCCATCTGTCCTCTCCAGCAAGAAAAAGAATGACCCCACTCTTCGTGCACAACAGCAAAAATATTTATGAAAATCTTCTATTGTGAACGTTAAGCAAGGCTTTTTGTTTGCAACAGGGCCTGTTGACGAATCGAGTTCCTGTCTCAGTCGCTCTTGTTCTCGCTCCCATCTCAGTGATACCGCATATCTAATAGGTGACATAAAAATGACGATTTCGGTTGTCAGCATTGATATCTCTCTAGGTGAACGATAGAAGCTGTTCAGAAAAGTCAAAAATAAAAGTCAAAAATAACTTACACTTTTTTCACATGTGTATTGGCATCGGCATTGTTTGTAGTTGTTGGCGGTGATAGGTCACCTCCATTGATACCTCCTGCATTACTCTCAGGGATTTCCTCATTGGTGCAATTATTTTCAGTACTAGTAGTTGGCTGCGCATCAGTAGTTGACTCTTCAGTTGCCGTCATTATTACAAGCCCTCTCTTTTATTATACCAGCGCAATTAAATTGTTAACAGCAGCAACGATGCCCAATTCACAAGAAAGGACTACTGTAGGTACAATAGCTTGTGTTTTATGGTAGTAGGTTTTATCTCTCCATGTATTGCGTCTCCGTCTTCCCTTCTCAATATAGCGTCATACTTAGACATACTTAATCATACCATGAGCATTTTATTGACCCAGTACGGCTCTAGCTCTAGAGAGGCATCTACTTCACACCCTCACTCGCATCTCACAGAGAACCTGTCTGATTCTTCGAAATGAGTATGCCAAAGACAATAACGAAGAAATGTATCTTCACACTTATGGTTACGAACGGGTCTTAAATATGAACTACTTTAACTATACAACACTATTGTCTTTTTCTAAAGAAGTCTGTTAAGCGGAGTCTTCTTTGGCTCGAGTATTTTGAGCATCACGTCGCCTATCATCCATAAGACGTTGTTGTTTCAGCAACATTCTATTCCTCTCCTTGATGCGGTCGCAGAAGGGAATGGGACACGTTCCTTCTGCAGGGCAATCACGAGCATGCTTAATCAGTAGCATGAAAAGACGGGTACAAATCTTGCAACCTCGCTTGTACGTCAATTCACATCCTCTGACGTGACCAAACAGACCCTTCATTCGTTGGCAGTTCTTTGATACACATCCTTGGCAGGCTGCGGCATGAGCGACAACTTCGAGATGAGCCTTGATCTGCTGCTCTTTCTCCTCGCGAGGATTGTGCAAGTAAGCTAACACCATCGTTGATGAGTACTTTGCTCGTCTCAGTTCATCGAACTGATAGTTGTTCCTCTGGCAATAATTCAAAAATTGCAGTCTTGACTCAAAACATTCTTGCTCCATCACGGGGTCTTCGTCTTTTGTGGTCACTGCAATTACATGCTTACAGACAACAACTGAAGGATCGCCCTCACCTCCTGCCTTGGCATCGGTTTTCTCTGATAAATCCAGAATGCATGGATTCTTGCCGATGGTTCTTGTGGACTTGTCAGTTTCATCATCTGATACATTACTCTCAACCCATGAAGTAATTCCAGCGCCGCCTTCCACCGCGTCAATAAAATCGTTGCTAAGAAGTTGCACAACAAAGAAGTTTTCCTTCATTCGTGACAAAATGAGATCAAGACGGTTCATCACTTTGTCCCGGCCTTGATTGACCAATTTCCCTGGATTGGATCTGGTTCCGGCTCGGTTGCCTTCTGTTTTTGATGGAGCAGTGACCACTTTGAGTGAATCTTTTATCTTAGTGCCCTCGCGCCTGTTGTCATCTTCTTCTAGATCTTTGATGATCTTTTCGATCTCTCCGGGCACGTAATCGCCTTCAAAATAGGGGATGGATGTGGGGTCAAATGGTTCGCCAGTTTTCTGATTGACAACGTTATCTTTGAAGTAATCATCGTAAAGTGTCCTGATATCTAACGCGACACCTTCTGCCTTGGCTTTCTGAAGAGTATCACTGTACCAAGCACATAGCATATCATTGCGTGGTGTTAGCTGATTAACAGGGTGACAGTAGAAAATGTACTCATCACCCTTGGCTGGTGGACAACTCCATATGTGCGCAGTATGAAAACCCCGCATTTTGACGAACCGAAGATACTCAATAAGAACAGTTTGGTAGATTGGCGTTCTGAATTGTGCTGGGGTGAGATAACGAACTGAATCCAGGTAGGATATGTACACTCGACGCCGATTAGGTGCAGGACATTCGTCGCCGTATTCGTAAACGTACATGGCAAATAGAAGTACATCAACGCCGTGGATCTTTTGGAACAAAAGTATACATTTTGACTTGACTGGAAATTCGGAAGGGTAATCTTTCTTTGAGTACCTGGCTTTCATCTGAGGTGATAAAAGGTAAATTGATGTTAGATCGCAGAGTACAGCAAAATAACACCATTTACTGATGAGAGAAAAAACTTACTCCCTCTCGAACTTTTTGCTTCTTCTGAAGACTCGATACAACTCGAACAAACAGATTTTCTGCCTTCTCTACTTGGGCAATAGTACAGTCTCTATCCTTGGCTAATTTTTCGTATGCCTTTGAAAGTGTCCGCGCTATTCCCTTTTCAATCGATTCGCTCAACTTACATTGAAGCAAGTCGGCAGCTCCTTTTGGTGCAGTGCTTGGTGTGGGATTAACATTAGCTTCGAATTTGATGAAGCATTTCGGGCACGTAAATGACGCTGACTTGTAGTTCTGTGTGCCGTTGAAGAGGGCGCACACCTGATGCACCCAATCTTGGCATTTGTCGCACTGAACCCACTTTTCTTCTGGAGACTTGTCGTTCTTCATCTGCTGCAGATGAGCTTTCGTCGTCACCTTACCATTGTCCAGCTGGAGAGGTTCGTCATCTTTCCGTTCCGCGTAACATGCCACACACCATTGGTTCTGCTTCATCCTGTCCGTGTAGTAAATGGCATTGCGACGGATGTTTCTACCACAAGTACCGCTGCAAAACAGAGATGGCAGTTCATACAGTCGACGATGATTTCCACAGAGCGAGCAAGAGTCTGCTTTCTTCGTCTCCTCGTCAGCATAAGTCCCTGGGGGGGGGGGGGGGGGGATGAAGTGTTAGCATTGACCTGAGAACAAACATTTTCGAAAGAAACCAAATCACACAACACCCAGCGTACCTTTAAAGCAATTTGCGAGATCTTGTTCAAATAAGTCCAAAAGCTCTTTGGCCATCGTTCCAACATCACTATCTTCTCCATTGTACAAGATGGCGTTTTCAAAAACAAGTCTGGTATCCTTCCTGAATGATGTAATATCCCAGTACACTCCATTTTCGAGCTTTTTAGTCACTAAATCAAGATCCATTGGGTGTTCAACAACATCAAAATAGTCATGGATCCCTAACTCAATTGGATCAACGGGTTCACTAAAAACCCATCCGTTCTCATGTTCCCGGAGTCGTTTGACGATAGGAAGACATTTTCGAGATATGTTACGAGGTGTCAACCGACCGCTGTTCACCAATGAGTCGAGATGAGCTTCAATATCTGACACCTTCATCGATGTAATGAGGGAAAAACTATTCTTTGTTGTGCTACCTTCAGAAGCAATTGACGCAGTTGCTGACATAGTGGAACCATCTCGCCTCAATACTTTATTGGGACGCGAGTCCTTGTTTGCTCCATCCACGCTTTCTGATGTCCTTTTTTCTTCTTGCTTCTGCAGATTCTTACCAGGGCCTTCCTGAGAGTGACTTTGAGTGCTGTTGCTAGGTTTATCTTCCACCTGACGTTGTATCTCGTTTTCAAGAACAACCTGCTGTTGTTGAAATTGCTGGTTTAGATGTTGCAAAATGTTCTCCTGCTTCTGAAGTTGCTCCATTTGAAGTGGAGTTGAGGCGCCCATCAGTTGTTGTTGTGGCTTTTGATTTTGACTGGTCAGCATTCCGTTTTGTTGCTGCGCTTGGTTTAGAAGAACTTGTTTCGTCTTGAAGTGTTGCCCTATTCGCTCCTCTTCTGCGTGATGCACAGACGGAGACCTTTCATCAGACGGTTCGTTAGGCACATCAGCCACTAAAGCCTCCTTTAGAGCTCTGAAAGAATCACTCGAATCTTGTTCCTCCGCTTCACCATTATCCACAGGCATTTCGTCATAAGGTTCAGCATCGCTCAGCGCACCCATTTGATTGAGTATCTCAGTATCTTGTGGATCCGAGCTACTCTGCTTTAAGCGAATGTGCTTCATTACGGGCGCGCATATAGCACAAGATATATTCAACCCTTCACTCTTACAAATACGATAGTGATTTAGTACACATCGACTTGAGAGGCAGTGGGCGGACTTGCAATTCTTGTCCCGGCACGTCTTCATATGCTTCCATAGTGTCACCATTTGAGGACAGAACTTAACGCGACATAGGAACCCTTCGGCGCATTTACTCGCATGACGCAGCAGTAACAAACGACGCTGTTGCTGTTGAAGTATTACTTTCTTTTTCTCCGAATTTTCCTCATCATCCTTGTCCATTGAAGAGGTGTCACCCGAAGATCTCCGACCTGCAGCCTGGGCCAAGTTTTTATCAAGCCGATCAAGTTCTGTATCATCATCGTCTTTGTCAGTCTTCCTTTCGAGTTGATTTTTTCCCTGTGAGTCTCCACTTCTTGGCAGTGGGCGTTGCGGTAACTGCTCCTTCTTCCTCGACTGTATCGGCAGAGGCTCGTCCGATTCAATTTCTTCTGACAAGTTCGAGCTCACGGTACCCAAGTTTGAACCAAGAGATTTGATTGAACCTTGTGAAGTAGCTGCTAAAGGTTGCAGTAGGTGTACGAGTGATGCAGGGGTAGCAACACTTCCCTGATTAATATTCCCTGTAGGTGACGCCAAGAACATCACGGATGGATCAGTTCCAACTGAACTAACGCTAGGAGTGTTGGATTTAGGGATACCCACACCCTTGGCAATCAGATGAAGGCGCTTCTTCAAGGACGCCAGGTCAATATATGCATCCTTCACATGAGCAGATCGGTACAAATGCTCTTCTAATTTCTTCGCCATCAATGGTAGACGACTGCATTTACAAATGGAAAATTCAATCATGTGAGAAACACGTACTTTGCAACATGAATTAATCACAAGATCAACAATAATACTCACTTTTGTGACATTCGGTTGGTATCCGGCCGCTTCCTCTCAATCACTTTAATAATGCTGAAAATAATCTGACGTCGATCCGGTAAATCAACATTGGACTGCCATCCACCAGCAAAATGCCCATCCAAAAAGGGTTGTTCTGAACCATTCTCGCTCCCCTGATCAGCTCCTAGAGATGATGATATGTGAGCTCCTGATTCATCATTGGCGACACCGTCTCCCCGTCTAGATGGAGCAATCACGTTTATTGCTCCCGCAACACGGATTATTGTGGCACCGTCAACAATTGGATCAGGCTCTGCAACGCCTAATGAGCCTGGGGATCCCACACGAGCAGGCCCGAGACAATTTTGAGGTTCCAGAGCTTCGAACGCATCCTCGTTGCCAGAAATAGACGCGCCAGCAACGGACGACGCATTATTATCTTGTTGTTGATTTTGATAATGCTCTTGCTCTTGTTGCTGCTGTTGTTGTGGTGCAGTACTGTTGCTGCGACTTGGCAGCAATTCATCTACACCTGGACGTGGTTGAGTTGCAGCAGATCCAAAACTAGTGCTCCTACCATTCGGCATCTGCTGTTGCGGTGGCGGACTAGGATGCTGCTGGCTCGTCGACAGTGGTTGCTGCTGCATCAACTCGAACTGCTTTACGCGTTGATCTAATGATGGTTCATCTTGAGAGTCGTCGCCTATAGTAGCAACACTGCTGCAAACACTAGCACCACCGGCAGCAGCACCTGGGCCTGGAGCATTGATAGAGCGAGGAATATTGTCATTCTTCGTCGCTTGTCCTCCCCCCGTGTTGAGATTACCCTGGAACATTTGAGGCATTATGAATTGATGCTGCTGCTGCTGCGCTTGATTATTGCTCATTCGACATGAATCAGCAGCATGGTTGGTGGTAACAGGGGTACTCGCGGAAGAAGACTGCCTTGCATGCTGTTGAGAAATAATGGAACCGGTAGAAGACTGTCTCTGTTTTTGTTGAGAGGTGATAAAAGCTATGGAAGCATCCATTATGTCGTTATTGGGAGGGAATTGGGATGAGAAGGAATTGAAGTCATCATTGGTGACGGCCTTATTATTTTGAACCAGATGGTGGCGATGTTGTTGCTGCTGCTGTTGATTGGGATGACGGTGTTGTTGCTGTTGATTGGAATCATTGTTGGCAAGGTTTTGATGATGCAGTTGCTGCTGCTGATATTGATGATGTTGAATTTGCTGTTGCTTCAACATCAGGAGCTCCATTTGATGCTGCTGCTGCTGCTGCTGCTGCTGTGGCTGCTGACCTGACGCAGTACTTGTTTGACGTTGCAATTCAACCGCTTGCACCTGCGGCTGCGCCTGTTGATGAGAACGCTGTTGTAGATACTGCTGCTGCAGACTTGGCACACTAACAGCACTTGTTGGACTTTGCACTCCACCCGGTTGAAGTTGACTCTGGTGCAGTTGCTGAGGCTGCTCTTGCTGTGGCTGCTCTTGCTGTGGCTGCTGTGCCATCAACAACATGATATGTTCATTTGCACTGGCATCACCATGTGGCTGCTGATAAAACTGCCCTTGAGCATCAAACATACCCTGCTGAGCCTGCTGCGAATGTTGGTGATGATGCATCTGCATTTGTAGCTGTGGATGCTGTTGAGACTGTTGCAATGGCTGCTGCATGTGTACCAAGGAGGAAGAAGCGGGGGGGCTACCATCTGCGGGAGAGATTGGATTAAAATGTGGAAGATATTGTCTCTGCTGCTGAATTCGTCGTTGAAGTTGCGAAATTAAAGTTTGCTGATGAAGGAGGAGTTGAGCTTGATTCTGTGTCTCCTGGCATGAAGACTCGTCTTGATGAGGCTGCTGACTTTGCGGAAGCTGCTGCTGGCCTTGATGCTGCTGATAATGAAGCTGCTGCTGCTGCAGCTGCTGCTGCCCTGAAGAAGCAGCGGTAGCAACACCGTTACTTCTCGACCCTTGCTGCGCAGTCTGCTGCATGGAAAATAATTGCTGCAGTTGCTGCTGATTGGTAATGTCAGGGTAAGTCTGTGACACATTAATCATTCCTCCCTCTTGTTGTGGTAGTACTGCCGTCATGCCCTGATTTTGATGAGGCTGATGAAACTGCTGCTGTTGTAGATGCACTGTGTGGGGGGGGTGTTGCATTTGATGAATTTGCTGCTGATGTGGGTGGAACTGTTGTTGGATCGGCTGCTGGGGCTGCGGCTGCAGTTGGATCGGCTGCTGCGGCTGCATGGGGAAATTCTGATTCCCCCCAGGTTGTTGAGATTGCATTGCATTCCAGTACAGTGCATGCTGCTGCTGTTGCGGTTGTTGTTGCTGCTGCTGGGACCGCTGGGGATGAGGGGGCACTTGATTTAATTGACTTCCTCCCCCCACCATATTATTGATCATATGATGGGGAACAGCATGAGCAGCGGGGGCGACCGGCTCGGGTTCATGAACCGGTTGCGGTTGCATCCATGGATGATGATTCATCGGTCCTTGAGATGCAGCGCTAGGAATATGATTCATCTGTTGCTGCGTCTGCTGTTGTGGGGGGGGCTGCTGATGATAATTCACAGGATTATTCCCCCGCTGCTGTTGCTGCTGCTGAAGATCCATTCCCATGGGGCCCGCCATTTGGTTATTATGGCTCCCCTGCGGATGATGATGTTGCTGTTGAAATATTAATTGCTGCCGCATCTGTTGAAATTGCTGCTGCAACTGCGGATTATTTGGGGCGTACTGATGCTGCTGCTGTTGATGTTGAAGTTGTTGTTGGGCGGGATGAGGCTGCTGCTGGGGATGACCGCCTCCGCCGCCACCCCAGGGCTGGAACCCAACTGGATTTTGATGGTTCATCATCGTATTAGTGTGAGATGATTTTCATGAATTGAGGGGCAGGTATTATTATTAATTAATTACTTGTTGGAGTAGGAGTGTGTCACATGATGTAGCAAAGGTAGACATGCTTGTGAATGTTGTTTTGTCGCTTGTCGCTATGCAGGATATCCAACATCCTCCAAATCCAACATGACTCTGCAGGGATAAAGCGTATGGTACCTGCTGAAGCAGGTCCAAACGGACGGACGGCGGGATGTTCGGCGGATTTGAGCTTCAAAGGCACCAACAAAGCACCACGCTGCAGCAGGGCATCCGACACGAGAGGACCGTTCTCAAAAGACCAGAAAGAGAAGCTCATAATACACTCGCATCCGAACTTCTTCAACGAAACTCAGAGGGAGGATGGGAGAAGGAAGACGCGAGGGATGAGGGGTGGTCAGCGAAGGCAACCCCGCTTAGATAAAATCAAAATCCTGCCGCAATAGATAAAATCTCGCAAAACGCAAAATCCAACATATCCAAACCAAACCCCGAACACATTGATGAGCCGATAGGAATAATCAGGTGGTAATGCTGCATTATTTCCTAGAGACAATCTAATAATACACAGTCGGAAGAAGAACCACAGGAGAGCATGCGGATCAGCACCCTCTCCAACAAAATTAGCGACCAACCTGCCGCCCTCATTGCCATCATCACCCTCGTATCCGCAGCAGCCGCTCTCGCTTTTCAGCAGCAGCAGCAACAACAACAACAAAAGAAGAAGACGACGGCCACCACAAAAATCAATAGTGAAATGCCATCTTATCTGTCTAAAGAAGCTATGATCGAAGCAGCGGGCCCACCCGCCCTTCCCGACAGATACATCACGGATTCATCCACAAACGCACGATCACAATCCATCTTTACCATTCATCTACCTCGTGCGGATACGTCGGTCCCTCCAAAAGCCATGTTTATCCTTATTCATGGAACTGCAGAACATTGCTGTCGGAATGGGTACATTGGTCTATACGAATCTCTCGCAAAAGCAGGTGTGGATGTTTATTCCATGGACACTCATGGCAATGGACGTAGTGACGGCGAACCAAGAGGATACACTGAAACATTTGATCATTATGTAAATGATACAGTGGATTATATTCAACTCGTGCGAAGTAAATATGAAAAGGATCAATGTCCTCCGCTAGTGTTGATGGGAGATAGTCTCGGAGGTTGCATTGCCGTCGTGACAGCACTAAAAATGGGCAATGGGAAATCTAACATGTCACTGATTCTGTTGAGTCCAGCTCTTGGGGTGGATATGAATTTGGAGCTAAAGATTCAAAAGGTTCGTCAACTTTGTCAGACTTTGGTTGTTCTTCTACATAATCATCCCCTCATCTCATTGTTTTTTTTGTTTTCCTCTTTCCGCATCAGTTCTTTGCACCAATGATCAATTACCTTTGTCCCAAAGCACGGATTGTTGATGTTGTCGATCCCAAAGAATTGTCACGCAACAAGGATGCTGTCAAGGCATATATCGACGATCCCTTGTGTCCTGTTGGCAAAATGGTTGCCCGGACAGCGATTGAAACAGATAGAGCATTTGATTATATCAAGCAACGACGGGGTGAAATCAATTGTCCAATATTGATGCTACATAGTCCTGAAGATAAGTGTACATCTCAAAAGGCATCAGAAGAATTCTTTGGAAATATTGGTACGGCTTTGGAAAGTAAGAGGTACTTGAAGTGCAATGGGATGTACCATGAGTTATTAGAGGAGCCAGAGACTGAGCGGATTGTGGATTCCATCGTGACTTTTGCGGCGTCTGGTGGACAACAGTTTGTAGAAGATGAAGGGAATGATGGTGTTGTCGAGTTATTCTCATAAGTGCAATGAAGGCTTGGTTTCAAGATGTTGTTGTTATTTGAATGTAGCCTAAGCAGCAGTAGTAGGAGTTGCATTCATCCTTTGCGTGAAGTGGGTAAATTTCTCATTAGTCTTGAGGCATGACAAGATAAGTGGAGACTCTGCTGCAAGGGAAAAATTATTCAAAATCAGTCCGGTATTGTTGGATAAAGCATGTCAGATTGCCATGTAGGTATGCACGAAGGATACCGCTGTATTTTTATCTCCCTGAGGCGGCTGGACTTTGCCCCAAAAGGATAAGAATGGAGGAGAAGCTTCTATACAGAAAAATATCACTAGAAATAATATATCAATCATGCTGTGCGGTACCTTTGAGTTAAAAGTATTACACTATTTGCAATAAATCAAAGAACAAAATCTAGCTGGGAAATTACACCATTTATGATAAGTTTATAGTACCGCGCTCCGACTCCGATGTCCATCCTACCTTTGTTACTTCATTTACTCATATGCTGTAACTGGCGTTTACATTTCTTCATGGCATGGCACTGCGGAACATGACAGTTGTCAATTTTGCACTGCTGGGAGTGAACCCGAAGTAGCGTCCAGGCGCGCTTGCACAGCAAACATCCACCTGGTGCTTGCACAGTGCACACTAAACCGTGTTTCATGTAAGACTTCATCTTTTCACAGTTGGAAGATCTACATGCAGAAGAGTTACATCTTGAAGCGTGCTCAACAATCAGAGCAACATGGAGGTATTTATTGCGTTGGCGTTCACGTTGTCTACGTTGCTCCTCCGTCTCCGTGAGATTGTCATCGGTCATCTTTGTCTTTGGCTCGATGCACGGGGGGTCGGATGTCGGTGAAGGCATAATGGTTGTTCTTCTTCTCGTTTGGCTCGGATGGAAATATGAAAGTTTACAAGGAAAGCGACGATACCTCTCTTCATGGCTCCTTCTCGTACCTCTCTCACAGTGATGAGTAGAAGGTGAAAGGTATCCCCACATCACAGTGTATCCTATCCTATCGCCGAATTTCGCTCATGGAGTCCTCCGCCCATGGCCCATGCCTTCCAACATGCCACGACCTCCCACGCCTATTGTAACGCGGCAGCGGCAAGCTTCGGGCTTCGTGGCTGCCCGGTTGGGGTCT
>JALLBJ010000154.1:3485-55232 GCA_036940105.1 Skeletonema potamos
CGAAGAAAAAGGTGACATAAAATCCCCATCATGGGTAGAGCATATAAGAAGTATAAAAATAATATAGCAGGCCAATGAAAAAAGAAACAAAGGAAGGTTGGTGAGTTTTCAAACAGTATATTAAAAAAAGAAAAAGAACAAGACGAAAGTTCACAGTCCTCAAGCTATATCCCTTCCTTCCCCCCCCCCCCCCCCCCCCCCCCCCCTTGACTAAAATAAACAATACAATTCTATATATATATATATATATATTTAAAAAAAACGTACCGGAGTACACCGTGCATGCAAACAGCATTGACAGGTAGTAATTATAACATCACATGCTACATATCCACATCGGACACATGGACGACGCATTTGGGGAATCGTATTGCTGTTGTTGTTGTTTGCAGGAGCTGCTGTTATTGCCTGTCGTGGTGGTTGTTGTTGCTGTCGATAGATTGATGATGGTGGAGCAGCGGTATTTGTATGGACCGATGATGATGATGAGGCGGCGGCCATATGATAGGAGGAGTTGATGGGTTGTTGAAGTTGTGGTGATTGTTGTTGAGAAAAGGCAACGTACTGCTGCTCTGGTGGCAGGGTGGTGGTGTATGCGGATGCTGCTGCGACATTATTTTGTTGTTGATGATGATGACCATAATGTTGTTGTTGTTGCTGTTGTTGCTGCTGCTGTACAGGAGCCGCCTGCGAAGGAGGAGCAGTTATTGTTGTTGTCGTCGGGGCAGGGGCAGCAGTGTAGAATGGATTAGTATTCTCCATCATCTGGCCAGTCGGTAAGTAGTTGACAACAAACTCTTCTTCTTCTCGGAGGATACCTTTTATCGGATACAGGGATGGAAGTTGGAACTTTTGAAGGTGGGCGTCATTTCAATCATTGCAATGCCGGCTTTTTCAAGGTGGAAAGTGCTCAAGTTTGGACGGAGGAAGTCTGTCAAGCAAAATTGCTGGAGGGAGGCGCGGAGTAGCGGCAGGCGGCCTTTCGTGGGGGGCCATCTGCTCAATTGTTTTCTTGTGAATCATACGAATTCCACAGTTTAGGTCGATGACGCATTTAGATGTCGGCATTATTTTTTTGTTGTATGGAGGGACAACCTAAATTTCATTCGTTTTAGGTAGATACATTTAGCTCCTACAATACTTCCTTTACATAAGATGTCTCTTCTCTTTGCTTCCAGAAGAAGTTGACTGCAGCATAAAAAAGGTGAAGTTGTTCCATCTCTTATTAATTTTACACCTCGCTCTCTCTCGTTCTATTCCCATTTCGCTCTCTATTTTCACACAACATTGGTACTAGACTCAGAGATTCGACTCAAACGTTGAAATATCAAAGGAAAGGCTTGACTCAAACTAAGCGGATGTTCAGCGAAACAAACATATACAGCTTTTATCGCTGCACGGAGTGGTTCCAATGCCGTGAAGGTAATGGAATAGCTCAGAAAATATGATGCCAACAAAATTTCAAACAGTGAATAATCGGAGAGAGGCTCAGTTGCAATGGTATTCCGATGGGTAGCGAGAAGTGTCCCAAAGACAATCACGATGAATCCCGACAATACGTGTCCCAATGCAGAACACATTTGGGTGGTAATGTCATCATGAATGATACTTTCCACCCCAGAAGTTTCAATGAGAGCCGCAACATCGTTTGCAGCTCTTTGATATGTCTTGTAATATGCTGCCACATGACTCATTGCTAGATCGGAATGACTCCTAACGAATCCACGAATTGCAACATCTAATCTTCTCCACCAGTATGCCAATGTTTGTTTCCATTGTCGTGCATTTGTTGGGAGACCACTACTAACTCCACTACCCCCTCCGACATTATTGACTGAAATTTCCATTCTTCGCATGGCATTACTATTCGAGAAACGTCGCTGTAAAAAGAACCCTGCAGCATCAATATTACGAACGACACTCCATAGAATTTGAGCCAAACCACCCACTAGTCCACATTGTGCTACTGATCCAAAGCTGAATGTGCATCCAGCTGTCAAAAATGACTTAACGGTGGAAGTACTTTGAAGGGAAGAGGAGGGCGAGGCATTGTTCCCACCACCGCCCAACGTGTCAAAGTCATAATCATCATCGTCTTCATAATCATCATCTAATCCATCGTCGAAATGAATTGAGGAATATGCGGATGCATCTGCCATTCGATATGCTTCGGGCATGGCATGACGAGCAGCTCGAGCTGCGGCTCGATTGGCATTGTAATCGGATGGAGCATCACCACCATCATCAGCGGTAGTAGTAACATCGGGGGGAGAGCTCTCTTGATAATTACTATTTCCCACATCTACCACTTCCTCCTGTTGCAGTACCTGTCGAAGTTGTTGCTGTTGTTGTTGCTGATGCTGTTGCTGATGCTGTTGCCTAGTCCTCATTTCTTCAATCATCACCGACTGCTGCGCAAACCACGATGCCACACCACCCGACGCGACAAATCCAAGCAATCGTGCCACAGTCCCCGTAGCCCACTTCCCCGCCACCAACGCAGCCAATACCCATACCCGATGCATAAATTTAGTCATAATCCCATCCTCCTTGAATATCTCTACGGATAATATCACACTTAGTGCCCCCCACCAAATTGACACGACGGCATATTGTACCACCAAAATAATGGATGCCACACGAACAAATGATTTGCGACGTAATGATCGTGATAATATATCTAGTGCGGCACATGCCAATGCACGAAAGAAGACCTTTCGATCGTGAGAAGAGGATGCACTTGTTCCTGCCCCCCCTCTACTACGTTGTTGTTGTTGTTGTGGTTGTCCTAATTGTCTACCATTCCCCACCCCCACCCCACTTCGACGAAATGACGATGGTAAGGCACTCCCCGTCTTTTTCGCCCTCCACCAAACATCACGTACCATTAATATAAACGGTACAATCACCATCATTCGTGCAGTAGGTAACCACCACCAAATCATAAATGCCAACATAGGATTCATCCACACACTTAAATTGGCCGATAGTAATAAAGTTCGTGTTACATTCCGATGTCGTATATCATCCCCATCCCCCCCACCAGGATGAAGATATAATAATTGCAATAGTACAATCGAAACAATCGTGGCGGCAAAGGTTGAAACTATTATAGTGGAATGACTTGAGGTAGATAATGCCATTTGACTTATACTGGAATGAATGGGTGTGCAGTTATCGGCAAAGTCACATTCGTTGTGATGTTCAATGTAGTGATTGGAGTAGTAAAAGTGTGGAAGGAATAATCCAATGGGGAGGAGGATGGTAAAGGCAATGGTGTAGGGTAAATCGCGTGGATAGGGTTTTGGACCGTTGGTGATATTTCGTCGTCTTGATGATGACGTTGTTGTTGTTGTTGGTTGTTGTTGTAATTGTCGTGATGGGGACGAGGATAGTGTCGAGTTGATGTTGTTGTTTGTATAGTCATGATGAGAAAGAAGATGGTCACCACCAACTCTTCCTCCTCCTCCAACTCCTCGAATGATCCCTTCAGAAGTAATACGTGTAAATACCCGTTCTTCTTCTTCTTGTATTTCTGCCACTGGTGATAGCTCCCCCCCAACGGCAGTTGAAGAAGAGGTAACTGCACTGGTCGTATGATCTTGGGCATTGTTGTTGTTATCGTTGTCGTTATTATCCCACTGATTATAATTGGATGCATCATCATTATCAAACGAAGTAGCAGTATGATCCTCCCCAATCAAAGGCATAGCAGGAACATGTTGCATAAATTCTTCTGGACTTTTCCCTCCTCCACCACCTCCCCGCCCACCAATAATTCTCCCACCTTTACCAGCAGCAGCCATGGAAGCAAATTTGGTATCCGTACGTGGAGTAGTTTCCATCTGTGCTTCATATAAGTCCAATGTCATGTCTGCGAAAAATGTACTCCCCCCTGATGGAAAGAAATCTCGATCATTACTAGTAATATTATCGGTAGTGGGTGGCGTTGTTGTTGTTGTTGTTACGCTACTATAATTATTATTGGAACCACCACCACCACCACCACTACGGCTGTGTTGAGAAGAGGAATTGTGACTTACCCAACTTTGTGTGCTGGGGAAACTGTTGTGGCTGCTGACGTCATCCTCATCGTTATTGTTGTTATTGTTGTTGATAGTGGTCATGATGTCGTTATTAGGACTTGGTTGTTGGAATGAGGAAGACGACATTTTTGTTTTTGCAAAAGAAGAGAACTATACCCCCTACCCCCCCCCCAAAAAAAAAACTTGCAATTTTTTTATTTGATGCTTCAAAAGTGTTGCCTGCCTCTTAGCAAAGACTTTATGACAGCTATAGCACCCATGAGTTGAAGGTTGTTGAAGCAAGGCGGTATTATTTTGCTTTGAAAGAGAGTGTGTTCGTAAGTATGATGAATTTCTTAACGTTTTGTAAGTAAAGTGAGTACAATAGGGTACGGATACCCCCCCAAAACTTGTGTTGAAATGACCCGCCTAAGTTGAATTTTTGAGATTTTACATCTGTCTTCTCGTTACCTTGTATTAACTCCTACATATGTAGAATTCGGTGGGGATGCGTGGTGGTGAAGGGTAAAGCTCAATCATGGGGTGTCACACTTTATAATCATTCGGCAGATGGCATGCGTGTGGCACCAAAAACACGTCATTTGGTGATGATTGAGTAGTACGTAAAATGTTTTTATTACTATTCTTAAAATTTTACTCCCCTTGCTGCGGGGAAGTTGGTACTATCAAGCAGGTGGGAATGCATAAATATAATAGCTCTATGTGATGCATGAGAGTAAAACTATTTTCCTACTACTAATTATTCAAAACTTGCCACCACATTTTTTGCTTCTCTTCCTGCTGAACGAACACATCAGGCTCCCCCTGTGATGTGTTCCAGGCGGCCACAACAGCAGGCAAGAAGGCAGAAGGCTCACACGCACTGACTTGCCGTGGTGGGGCCTCCACCCAAGCTGTTTCTATTCTGCGGTGAAAAAATAAGAATGGTGGCCTTTATTAGTGGTGCTTCGAGTAGCTCATTGTATTGTAATCACAAAATGAACGACAAAGGCAACTCATCAACATCTGATAGTAATAATAGTATTATGAACGCACCAAAAAGAAGCGGCGATCAGAACAACGCTACGAACATGGTACCGCCGAACTCCCTAAACGGCCATCATCGTTACACAGCAGCTGCTCATCAAAACCAACTCTCTCGCAGCATGGTCATTCTTCAATCAAAAGTATCCCTCATAGACAACACCCTAGCCCAAGGGTACTCTCTCAAACGAGCACGTGGCGAGTTGAAAAAGTCCAATTCCGACAGTATGATACATACCAAGAAGAGGACGAAGCTTCCGTCTTATAATAACTCAGCGCCCGTTATGATCTCGTCGACGAACCTTTCCTCGAGCTTTTCTTCCTCAAGTTTTGGACAGATTGACCCCGACGAAGAAAAAAATTTGTGCCCCTACTTATTTATTGATTCACTACTCCATGATAGTAGTTGTAGCGGTGCTAGCAAGGATGGACCATCCTCCTCAAGACACCTCTCCAAACAAAACACCCAGCCCCTCACCGATACCGACTTTTTACCACCCACACCGGAACAGATTGAAGCCTATAGCAACGATGCTGTGAGTGCCGTCCGTTCTTCTGACGTAGACAGTTTGCGTGAATTACTATCCGCGGGGCATTCATTAGAATGCTGTAATCGATTCGGTGAATCGTTATTGCATGTAGCATGTCGCCGATCGAATGCTGAGATTGTTTCGTTTTTGCTAAATGAGGCCGGTGTCTCGCCACGCATTAGGGATGACTATGGTCGTACACCGCTACATGATGCATGTTGGCGAGGCAATCCCGAATATGAAATAGTAGAACTACTCTTATCTGTGGAACCACGCCTGGCATTTGTTAAGGATGTACGTGGACACAAGCCCTTTCAGTATGCGAGACGTGAGCATTGGGGCGATTGGAGAAAATTTTTAGATGAAAAGAGGGAGTTGATTCTATTGCCTAGGAGTAATAGTGATGGTGCGTTGAGGGAACGGGATGAGCCTCCTTCAAGTTCTTCAAGAACTATATGAACATAATGATAAAGACTATTAGACTTGTACATTAAATTACTACACTGGAGCATTACTTCTTCATCTCAACAAAGAGTACTAGTCGATCTACTATGTTGAACAACAACTTTTCTACCAGCAGTCAAGGGCATTTCCGAGGTCTTAAAGGATCATGACCTCTTCAAGAAATCACGACAGTGAAGTCACATCGTTTTTTATTGGAGGAAATCAATTAGTATTCTTTCATTAGTATCATTCCACACTACTTTTTACACTTTCGAACCACGTTGTTCTTCTTGCCCAGAGCTACTTATGCACCTCCTCTCACTTCCTACACTGTATTGTACTGACTTCCTCAAAAGATAAAAGTTCTCCACCTTCCTCTTTAGAGATTTCATGCCAAATCATCGTCATCCGTGTTTTCAGGGAAACAGTCTCATCGTGCACCGTTTCTTCATCTCTCATCGTACACCGTTTCTTCATCATAATCTGTACCGTACAACGTTTCTTCATCATAAGCTGTAAGAAGAGCCTTGACGGTAGAGAGGACGCCTGGGCCTGTGGTCGTAGGGTCGTCTTCACCCGTGACAGCTTCATACTCATTTTCATTCACAGCCTCGTCTGAATCACCGCTACCCTCCGTCATGTCGTCAAGAGGGGGGCTCTGCCGAAACGCATCTGTCGTATTTTTTTCCATTAATTGTTTCGCTCTTTCCTCCTCGCTCATATTATGTGTATCCGTCGCTGTTGTCATTACTTCTGTGGGCGGTACGGGTCGAGTTGCTATGGGTTTATCTGCCGTTGGTAGCGGTATTATATGTCGTGGTGCCGCTGTGTCGGGACATGATGTAGCCAGTGCATCTGCTGGTGGTGATTGCGGCGTTCTATGCCGTGGCGTGTAGGCCGCTGCTTTTGTTGTGATACCCAAAAAATTGTTATTCTTTGCTTCTGACATCTTTCTACGAGCTCGTTGCCTACGGTATCTATCCATTATAGGCGTATCATTTATCTTCGGATTAGGATATGGATATCTTTGTGACATACATTCATTTTTGAATTTTAATTCGGCCTCTTGCCATTGTGAATTATATCGTCTATAAAGATCCAAGGCCAAAGTCGCCGTCGCAGTTACATGATTTGTAGTTGCTGGTGCCGCTGCCCTTTTCGCTTCTGCTGCTCTGATTCTCTCCTCATTTTTTTTATTGCTTCTTTGTTGAGCGCGTCGTTTATTTTCTTCTTTATACCGCTCTGGATTAGATTTCCTTTTTTCCCTCAGAGACGCGTTACTTTTCTGAATATGTTGTTTATACTTCTCTGGATTATTCTTTTTCCACTGTTTAAATTTAGAGCTCGAGACAACCGCGGCGGCAGCAGCGACGGGGGAGCTGGAAGATTCTTGATGTGATGAATCACTCAATAATCCTTTGAAAACGAATGATGCTAACCCATTAATCGGTTGCACCCGANTCTTGATGTGATGAATCACTCAATAATCCTTTGAAAACGAATGATGCTAACCCATTAATCGGTTGCACCCGATGTCCACCAGGGATGTTTTTACTCTTTGATCTTGTATTCATTGCAGGACCTTCATCAGCATTTTTAACACCTTTGGTAGTATCAGCAGTGTTCACATCTTTGGTTGTGGGTTTTGTCTCCATGGTGTCTGACGGTAGCGCTGCTGCTGCTACTACCCAACACGGACTGTGTTGTTTGGGTTTTGAAGTCATGATGACAACAGAATTTGGTTGGGGTGGTGATAGTTTTGATGGTTTCAATCTGCGACTAATTAATTTGCGTGCTATTTCGTCCGTCACCTCTATCCATTCGCTTCCATTCTCTTCCACAAAGCGCCCCCCCTTTGATTTTACTGCTGTCATAATTTTATTAATCATATCCACTTTTTCAGAAGGACGTAACCGCTTCTTTGGCACTGATGATCGTTCCTCACTGCATAGAGTACGGAAGAACTCGTTGCCCGGGCTTGTATAGTTATCGTATCCGCTCCCGAACAAGATGACATCGTTGTTGTTGTCGAATGGTGGGGTGATTGCTGAAGGTCGAGTTATGCCGCCGAAAGATGGCATAGTTTGGTGGTGGTGTTGGTGATTAATATTACGGCGGTGGAATAAATAATAATAGTTCTTTTGCCGTATGACCAGGTGGTGAACAAGATGAGATAATTTATTACACGGTAGTGTCAGTGCTATTATTTAATGCTCGTTTGCTGTGTAAAAACAACAGGAGAAGCAGCAGGGGGGAGGGTGGCGTAAGGCTTGGTTGTGCTGTGCGTTGGTGAGGGTTGGGGGGAGCGAGGGGTGCGGTAGTGGTGTGGCTTTGGTAGAGGGGAATAGTTTGTGATGTGGCAAAAACGTCATCCCTCGTCATATCATACCTACTTAGCCCGTGCCCAACCCGTGTCCAGAAAAGCCGTGCCCAACGAAGCCCCTCCCAGTTACCTTTTATCTCTTAAGAAGGATACCGTTCTGATTTTCATACAATACATAAGCTAAGTCGATTTTTTCTTTTTTGTCGGAGATGAGGTGATTATCGCCAAACTGTGACGCAACTTCCGGCAAAATTCCAATTCTCTTGAGTACTTCCGGGGCGCGACACGGAAGAGATTCGTTCGATTCCTTTTGATCGCACGGAGCGACATTTAGATCTATCTCTTTTTTTGTCAGTTGTCTGCTGCTCGTATTTTGTCTTCTGTCTTCGGTGGATGGGAAAGCGCACAACAAATAGTATGTTGGACATCGGCAGCAGCAAACATCAGTGGTGCACTTATGCAAACTGCAGTGAATCAAGAAGAGGAGGAAGATAATAGCCGACAACACGCCATGACGGCCACATACTACGCTTCAGCTCAATCAGGCCATGATATGATGAGAGGTGGCAACGACGAATCTTCATATGAATTAGGGCTTGAAGATTCAACAGTAACTAGTACATCTATTCCTCCTCAGACATTAGCGTATAACAACCAATATATGGGAGGTTATCCTCCCGCTGGATGGTACGCGGCTCCTTTACCTCCGACCTCGCATTACAATTACCATAATCCAAACGCTCAACAATCAATGTATCCAGCATATCCTCCCGCATATTATGGTCCAAGTGCACCCGCTGCACAATATCATCATTTGCACTATCCATCCAACGATGCATCCTCACCCAGACAAGGAAGGGCCAAAGCCAGCTTCTCAAACGAGGGCGACGAGGACTTGCAATTTGCTCTGACAGGAGATAGGCAGAGGGATTTGAGGAATGTTTTGTACTACGTGAGAAAAAATCCATCAGCGACTCTGTTCGATATTGATGGTAAGTTTTTGTTTCTAATTCTGCTAAGTACTTCTACATTGATCCCTGCCATCAATCTGGTTGCACTAACCCTTGGGTCGTATCACATGAACATATACACGTTGATGGTACAGGTTTTATCGCAGAGATAGCCAAAGCCGATGAAGGCGCATCACGTTTTGTACAAAGACGCCTTCAGTCAGGCAAGGAGAATGAGAAACGGCTTGCTCTCCAAGCAGCGCTCCGGTCATTCAGTGATCTGTGGCCTGACCCTTTCGGAAATTTTATGCTGCAAGGATTGCTGGAATATGGATCAGCTGATATGAGAGAAGAACTCATGACAGCTGTTTTTGCAGCGGATGTAGTAGACATGACACTAGACATGAATGGGTGAGTAGCAATTCTTACGTTCTTACTTTAACTTTTGCTCCAGAATATGCGTCTAAAACTATTTCTCCTTGATGTTCTTTCATAATAGCTGCCGGGTCATTCAAAAGGCCTTACTAGTGTTAGACCAGGTATCGGTTTGCAAGATCATTACTGAACTACAAGATATTGAAGAAGTCATACCTTTCATCTTTGACCCCAATGGCAATCACGTCATCCAGAGAGCTATCCAGATCGTTAGCACTTTTGCCAAATCTGCCGGAGACAAGGGTGACATCGACGCATCTGTTAGTCTCATGAATCATATAAAATTCATCATTGACGACGTAGCAGCAAATGTCGAGAAGTTGTCCAAGCATCGTTACGGCTGCCGTGTCGTTCAACGAGCAATAGAGTACTGTCCGGAAGAGCAGAAGAACGAAGTCTTGACGGAAATACTTGCCTGTCACCGCAATCTGATTGAAGATCAATTTGGGAATTATGTAATCCAGCAAGCCCTTTCCAACGGAAGTGAAGATATCCAAAATGCGATCGTCGAAACCTTAACTGAAGGCGATTCGATTTTCACATTTTCCAAGCACAAGTACGCGAGTAACGTTGTTGAGGCGATGCTTACGAGCGCAACTTCTCACCACAAGGAAGCAATTTTGAATGCAATGCTGAAGGTGAGTGCTACGTTATGAGTGGTGTGGAGTCATTCCCCCCTTTTCTGTCCTTATTTTTTTCTTATTTTGGTTGTTGCTTGACGACATTCAGGATTTTGAGGGTTCTTCTGGCATAATTCAGCTCGCAAAGGATCCTATAGCCAACTACGTTGTCAAGAGAGCACTTGATTGCTCTGAAGGACATCAGAGGGAGGAGCTGTTTGCAGCGATAACCGCAAATCGTCAACAGATGGTATGTCTAATGTGTGTTGTTAATACTTTCCCCTTCATGCTACATTGAGCTCAGATATTCTTTTTTATCTTCCTATACTCAAGTCCAAGTCTCCATATGCCAAATATGTTTTAGCAAAGCTTGGCGAGAGAAAACCCAACAAGACGAGTAGGCGCAGTAAAGGCCAAGATACAAATTCTCATCGATTTTAGCAACTGCACGATCGGTTGACCACTTTGTCTTGTTAGAAAATTTTAGAAACTAAAGCATGTACGATTTTTTATGTCCAATAAAGTCTATTGAGTAGTGTCAGCTTAACCCTCAAAAGGAATGCTGTCCATCAAATTGTTAGAACCTTCGGGTAGCAATATCACCAAACCATCTAAAGCCTTTGTCAAAGTTATTTGGCAACCTAGCCTGGAAGTACTCTGTGGTTCAAATGCTAAATCAATCATATCTTGCTCTGGTTCTGATGGAGTTCCTATCTTCGTTTGATCAAAACCACTTGCAGAGACTTCATCATCACTAGATCTAGTTGAATCAAACCATTCTGGATGGATAACAACATGACAGGTCGAGCAAGCCATGATTCCGTTGCACGCACACTCCAAGTACTCCCTCAATACGTCACAGTTCTCAGACGTACCAAACCTTGCTACATCAGCAAGGTTCGTGCCTTCTGTAACCTCCACTGGAAACGCTCGATCCATAGAATGTATTGTTGGAACACCCAATCCATCGTCCTCCTTAGAAGACCAACCAGTGGAGGGTAAGAACCAAACCTTGAGCTTTGCTTTACCTTGCTCATTTTCTAATTCCTTCTTTACACTGGCCGCAAGTGTCTCTAATCCAGCGTCTTCTCCTACTTCATACCTCCCTGCCAACCCCTTGACCATACCCAACAGAGAAGAATGAGAAATTCCATTTTGGATCAGTGCATCTATCATTCCCTTGGATACTGCATCTGAGTAGCCAAGAGATAACAGGAATGCATGCGTTTGTTGAGTTGGTGTGTCTTTTGATATTGTAAATCTTCTCGTATTGTAGTAAATGGACGTGTTACAGAATGCAGCATTCTTCCTCATCGCTGTCTGCATCGATGACGATGATAGAGAGCGTGCGAAGGAAATGATATTGTTATTTTTTGTTGCTGATATCGATTGTGCTAATGCTGGTTGCATCACAGATGCAAGTGCTGCATTGATAAAGCGCCACCTATGCGGTGCAGCACAAAGGGAGGAGGGGGTTATGCTACTGATCGTCCTACTCATCATGATGGCTTGACGAAGAAAGAGATGCTGATGCTGCGCCATCGACCGACCAAATGCACCATATGGAACATGTAACATGTATGGTGCGACTTTCGTCTTCGTCTTGCTTTGAGGCCTGCGGAGGAGCGAGAGAGATGAGAGAAGATGAAGGTTGCGTTGATTGAAGAGGGGGCAGGGGGCAGTCCCGAGAGGATGACGCCGCCCCCTCCAGAGAGCTCGAAACTCGAAACACGAAAAAATTGTTGCGAGCGACAACAACGGATCAATTCTCATTTTCAACACTCCAGCACAGGTGACCAGCCCTTGCAACAGACAAAACGATAATACTTTACAATGAATCCGGAATAGTAAGTCCCCGCAACGGCACACTTTTCTTCTTCTTCCTCTTCTTAAGAAGCGGGGATGGGGGTTTTGAAGGCGGTAGGCGGTGGAATAAATTAGGAGCAGCCCTTCCCTCCCTCTTTTCCTGCAAACCCACTCTCCGTCTTCGGGTCATTTCCCAACTGAATCATTTGGACAATTGTCCAGCCCATGCCACGATTTCCACTTAATTGTGCATAGAGAAGGGGGGTGAAGGTCGAGGGGAGAGACAGGGGGTGACACCCTTGACCGCTTAACTTGTAGAGGCGAGGTTGGCTTCTCGGGGTTCCCAATCAGGTCCATTCACCCTTGCTTTTGTTTTCGAAGTGTGCACGACTCTGTGGCGGACACCAACAGCAGCAACATTTATAAAAGTAGATCCTGCACCTAGTTGTGGTGTGGCAATGTGCACTGCCTTACGTGTCCAATTGTGTTCACAGACCAATGCGCGTCGGATATTTTTGAATTCGTCCGCTGTTGTAGGGGATAGTTTCCATGTATTTATTCTTCTCGACGTGTGCTCATCAAAAGATTTCTTTTTCACTCCATTTTTTTTGCAGCGATTATCTCTTTAAACTCCTTCTTATTGGAGACTCTGGTGTTGGTAAATCCAGTTTGCTTCTTAGGTTTGCCGATGATACCTATACGGAGTCTTATATTTCTACTATTGGCGTTGATTTCGTAAGTTTCATTAAATCAGATATATTTAATTGGGGAAGCGGGGGGCGGAGTAGGGGGGAGGGGTGGCAGAAAAATAGGAGCAGTTAGTTGGACAGGGAGGGATCACTTTTGCAATTTGACTGACAAATGGATTTGGTCCCAATGCCACAATACAACAACATGAAACATGAGCATCTGGGCGACATATTTGACTTGATGATTGAATACGGGATGGTGATGATTTTCTACTGCCCCCCCCCGTTTCTTCGATGATTCAACCCGTCATTTTCATTTATTCATTTCCTTGTTGCTCACACAATACTTCCTTCACACCGAATATCCTTCTCAACTTTATCAGAAAATCCGCACAATTGAGCTTGACGGCAAGACAATCAAGCTCCAGATTTGGGATACCGCTGGACAAGAGCGTTTCCGCACCATTACCTCATCCTACTACAGAGGTGCTCACGGTATCATTGTTGTCTATGATGTGACTGACAATGAATCCTTCAACAATGTCAAGCAGTGGCTCCATGAAATTGACAGGTATGCATGCGAAAATGTGAACAAACTCCTAGTGGGTAATAAGTGTGATCTCGAGGGAAAGCGTGTCGTTTCGACGGAACAGGGTAAGGAATTCGCTGACGGACTTGGCATTGAATTCTTGGAGACTTCCGCAAAGACTTCTACCAATGTCGAACAAGCTTTCTTGACAATGGCAAGTCAGATCAAGGCTAGAATGAAGAACCAACCAAGTGCTGCTCCTGCCACCAAACCTGGAGTGTCTCTTCGAAGCCAACAAGTCAAGAAGGAGAGTGGATGCTGCTAAATGGCTATGTAGGAGATTGATCTGTGGTGGCGAAAAAGTTTGGGGTCATGGGTTGGTCTTTTGATCTCAAGCAAAACTTTCTTCGCTTGGCTTGTGCAGTTGTCTATGTCGAAATTGATTAAAAGTTTTACGTATGATCTTAGTTTCTACTCATTTTGAGCTCATTTTGTTGACTTCAAATCGGATGCCCTCTTTATCTATATAGCCCCCCCAGCTATGCTGAAAGGTGTTAGTGGCCAAAGTAAGCTAAACCTGGATTCCACCTCGTCTACCAAGCTAGCAAGGACACCCCACCCTTAAAATACACCGACATACCCACAACATGTTCAATAATACTCCGGAGTTCTGGAGAGCCCAGATCAGTTTTATTGTAAAACTTCTTGCTCTTAGGTAGGGTGCTTTTCCATTTTCTTGCTTGTTGAAGTGATAGAAATTAAGCTTCTTCTAATGACGTTGAACAATTTTCATTTTGAAGTAATTTCCTCTCATAAACAAACATGAACATAGCATTTTACGAAGCTTCCTATTGCTCTTCGCAAAAAGATATGACTTGCAGCTTGGATCTTTTTCGTTGCCCACCCGGAGCCCACCCGGCCTTCCATTTTCCTCAGGAGCGAACGCTCTCATGCTACTCTCATGCCATAGAGCATGTCTTCACCGGAAGCAAAGAAAGTGAAACCAAACAACGACGACGACAACAATAGCATCATGACAGGTCCAAAAGCAATCTATGATGCCGCCACAAGCTCAAACTTTGATCTATACAAATCTGATCATGCCGCATCCATCCATGACATTTCTGCCTACTGGGGCGACCTAGCCAAATCAAAACTTGAGTGGTACGCCCCCTTTCAGACCGCCCTCTCTGGCTCCTTCAACGATGGTTCTATCTGTTGGTTTGCTGGGGGGAAAATCAATGTTTGCTACAACGCAGTCGATCGTTACTGTAATGCCCCCTACAATCGTGGTGGCGAAACAGCAATCATCTGGGAAGGAGACGAGCCGACCGACATCAAATACATTACTTACCTTGAGCTCCACAAGAATGTGTGTCGCGTCGCAAATGCACTAAAGGCTAGCGGAGTACGCAAGGGCGATGTCGTGACGTTGTACATGCCAATGATTCCTGAGCTTACCTATACTATGCTAGCCTGTGCACGTATCGGAGCTGTGCATTCCGTAATCTTTGCTGGCTTCAGTGCAGACGCGATTGCGGACAGGATTGAAGATGCCAAGTCAAAATGGGTAGTGACAGCATCGGCCGGGAAGCGTGGAGGACGAGACTTGCCCCTTAAGAACATTTGTGATGCCGCAGTGAAGAAAGAGCGTTGTGTTGGTATTGTCGAGAAGGTACTGGTCTTTAATGGCATGGGGCCAAGTGGAAGTGGGTGGACAGAAGAGGACATTCATGTCAGGTTTAGTGATTTGGTTGAGTGCCAACGTCCAGTATGCCCCTGTGAATGGATGGATGCCGAGGATCCATTGTTCATTTTATACACTTCGGGAAGTACGGGAAAACCGAAAGGACTGGTACACACTACTGGTGGCTATGCGCTTTATGCTATGCACACGACTTCGAAAAGTTTTGGAATTGCACAACAAACTGGACCAAATACTGGAAACGATCCTGTGTATGCTTGTGTTGCAGATGCCGGATGGATTACTGGTCATACGTGAGTGTTGATACTTGCTTCTTTTGTTGATTCTTTTCACATGCACCTTTCTAATTGATACCTTTGCGTTTACTTCAGCTATATAATTTACGGTCCTTTGTTAAATGGAATCAGCACTTTCATGTTTGAAAGCACCCCCATGTACCCTGACTGTGGTCGCTATTGGGACATGGTGCAGCGCCACAAGATATCTGTCTTCTACACTGCCCCAACTGCCATTCGTTCACTCATGAGATTTGGAGATGAGACGCCAAAGAAGTATAATATGAGTAGTTTGAAGGTCTTGGGGACTGTAGGGGAACCTATCAACCCAGGTAATTGCCAACTTTGCTTTATTCGTGTTTTACTGCGTTATATTTTTGATTATCTCATAAGTCATCTATTACTGCGTTTTTTCTTGCGATTTAGCGGCATGGCACGTAAGTAATCTTCCTGAGTTGTTGCATTTATTCTTGTTTCACTACTTGCTGAGTATCTTATGCGTCATCAATTACTTTCTAACAGTGGTACTATGAGGTAATTGGGAACAGCAAATGCGCTGTGGTCGACACCTATTGGCAGACAGAGACTGGAGGACACGTCATAACCAATCTCCCAGGAGTGACTCCAATGAAGCCTGGTTCATGTACCCTTCCTTGTTATGGCATTGAAGTGGTGGTGTTGGATGCAGCATCTGGCAAAGAAATCGATGAAACTGAGGCCGAGGGAGTTTTGGCCATTAAGCAGCCTTGGCCGGGAATGGCTCGCACGTGCTTGGGTGACCATCAACGTTACCTCAATGTTTACATGAAACCTTACCCAGGATACTACTTTGCTGGTGACGGATGCCGTCGGGATGAGCATGGCTTCATCTGGATCACTGGACGTGTTGACGACGTTCTTAATGTGTCTGGTCATCGAATTGGCACAGCAGAAGTCGAGTCTGCCCTCGTGGCCCACCCAGCTGTGGCTCAGGCTGCTGTTGTTGGTATACCCCACGCTATCAAAGGACAGGGAATTTGCTGCTTTACAACCCTTGCAGAAGGTTTTGTTGAGAGTGAAGACCTGATCAAGGAATTGCGCAACTCAGTCAGGACTCACATTGGACCATTTGCGACTCCTGATATGATCATCCCCACTTCGGCCCTTCCCATGACTAGGAGTGGTAAGATCATGAGGCGTATTCTACGCAAGATCGCTGCCGGTGAATTGGATAGTCTTGGTGATACTTCCACTCTTTTGGATCCGTCTGTTGTGGGTACTTTGAGTGAGAAGGTTGAGAATCTTAGAAAATAAAGAATTTTCCTACCACAGGAGAAAAATCTTAAAATGCATTAGATAGGTGTTTCATTTGTACTATACCTACACTAGTGTGTGTATGCAATGCAATTGCTAGTCGAGTTAGTTTACTCTCTCCTGCCCTTCTTTTTTGATCGTCGCCTCTTGTCTAGAAACCATCTCGCGAAGCCAACGATGACAAAGAAAGAGAACATGACTAAGATAAAATGTCTTCCTTCGGGAGGAAGTGGAATTCCTTTCTCTGCATGGTATACCGCTTCGCCCCCGCGAGGTATTCCCTCTTTTAACTTCCCACGTAGCCTATTCATTTCTGCTGATTCTAGTAGTTCATTAACTCCCAACGTTTCTTTGAGCTTTTCTACATTGAGCTTTTGTTTCACCTTCTGCTTCAATTCCTGCATATCAATCTTTAACTCTTCCTTCGGTATTGGATTAATATGCCTTCTCTTCGCGTTAGAATGCTCCCTCATGTCATTTTTCTTGAGTTGTTCGATGGACTCTTCTAAATTGTCTTTAATGTCCAACACATCTCTCAATTTTTCTTTTCGAGGATCATCTGATCCATCCTTAAAGTGACTTTCCATGTCCTCCAAGCGAGGGTGCCGCTCGTGATGTTTTCTTTGGGCTTGTTTCCGTTTTTCCTCATCAATCTTGTTCTCCTGGTGTTTCTCTTTCTTTTTCATTTCACTGTCTCTCTGCTTCAAAATGATTTCATCCTTGAGTTCATTCAACGCCTTGTTCACATCTTTTCTATTCGCTTCCAATGCTTCCACTATCTCTTCTTCTGCCTCATTGATGGCAGAACCCATTCTCCCTTCCGTTTCGATCCGTTTCTCCTCGAGGGCTTCAACTGCGTCTTCTTCTGCAAACTCAATTTCCTTTTCCAGCTCTTCTCTTTCTCCTTCGATATCTTCCTCCTCCAGCTCAGCTAATATCTTATCATCGTAAATGTAATCGTCAAGCCCGTCATAAGTGGCATGTTGGGCGTTGTTGACACCATGGCCGGCTACAATGACTACCTTGTCCGTCAGAGTAACTGCTTCATGTCCGGTAGCCCATCCTGCCCACACTTCTATTCTCGCACCATCCTTGATACCATCATTAAACGTTATAATAGCGGGAGTATCTCCCATCCTCGCCCTTCCATGAGCACGTGCTCCTCCACATCCGATCCCACCATTGGTCGGGGCAGTTGTAAATTTGGCTGGTAATTCAGCCGCCTCCGGATCATCTGGATCGCGTAATTGAATTACATATTGCACATCTTGCACATGCGCATCCTGCGGCATCACAAACATTACAGAATATTCTGACGAGGCGTTGCTGCTTTCCAAGGGAGATACATCCAAGTGAATGCCCGGCTCTCTGCTCTTTGAATGATGAGCGACCTTGTTATTCATTATGATCTCATCGGGTTTTAGTTCGGTGAAGCATGACACACGTCGATCGACAAACCAGGCCGCGTAGGCGTCAGCCTGCTCAGGGATGAGGAGCATGAAGACGCCAGTGATGGCTAGGAAGAAGGTACACGTAGTGGTAGTAATTGAATGCTTCATGGTTGGCGTTTTGACAAGGGTTGTTGTAGCATTGTTGTTTATGCTTCCGTTGTTTTCGTTAACGTTCAGCAAGCATTATGGACACGATGTATTGCTCTCGCCAAGAGTGTTTTAGGGAATATCATTTTAGGACACAAAACGTGTCTAAACAGTGCAGAGGAACGTATGGTACCTACCTCTCGGACTCAAAACGTACACACTGCCTCGATGAAAAGAAGAGGATGATTGAGCAGTGGAACCCTACAGTCTTATAAAAGATTACTGATTTGTGTAGGGGTTAGTATGCATTCGTCAAAATCATCCAATGCATCCCGTGAACTTTCTAGTTCGATTGATGTCAAGAACTCTTCCGCCAGCTCCTCCAAAGTTGGTGGTATTCCCTTGTTTGTGTCGACAGCATTAATATTGGAGACTACTGCAGATGGTCGCTTCATAAGGTGCATAAAAGCCCTCGTTGCAATTCTATGCTTCTTATCCTCTCCTGACTGAACAAGCGAAGAATCTGCATAGATCTCTTCAGCATCAGCATCTTGATCGAACAACTCCTCTGCCAAGACAATCTTTAACGGTCTTGGAGCCATCTTCATTAATGCAATAGTCATCTTCCAAACTGCCATGTCGATTGGCACACGTAAATCAACACCTTGTACATCTCGAACAATATCACCATCGAAGATATCTCCTTCTCGAACTTGATCATCGTCGACTTTCGATACGGAAATCACGCGCACGTATCCGTCAATACCGCGGTTGAGCCTAACCCCTAGAGAACTGGTATAGAATAACACTTGCCGCTCATTACCAACATGGATAATCGGAATAGAGTCTGTCGCTGTTTGACAAGAAGTTGCCAGACTCGAAAGGGCTTGCTGAAGTATTCTCTGTCCAACAGTTCGCCTTGCCTTATTCACCTTTGTACGGTAGACACTTGATCTCAATGGACATGTATTTGTTAATACATCATCTTCTGAGGTGTTATCATTTGCATCATCGACATCATTTTCAAAATCTTTTTGCTCATAATATGCTTCTGTCAATTCAGGCAGGGTCAATGCAGACGAATATTCGATCACTTCAGAATCGGTGACGACGACACCAAGGTGTCCAAATATAGCATCAGAAACTACATCAGACGCATTAGAATTTGTGATCTTAGTGTTTCTAAAATCTTGCACTCCATTAGGACTTGGCGTTGATGATCTTTTTGTAACGTTGGCATCTTGTTCTCTTGACTGAGGCGTGAGTGTAATGAATGATTCACGCATGGTATTGTTGTAGCGAGTAGAGGTGGTAGCGGAGCGAAGAAAGCGCTGGATTGGGTAGTACGTCGGGCTTAGCCAAACAATTTTATGTTTTGTCTCCTTCTTAGAAGAGTTGATTTGAGGTGCACCGTCGATACTAACATAAGAGTGAGTTCTATGTTTTCCTCTCTGCAGCTACTTATCGGCGGGAAGTTTGAACAACAAGTCTCTCTTTTCTTCTCCCTACCCCCACCCCCACTACTTTACTGCTTTACTGACATCCACGTTGAATCTCTGCATGAACGTCGAATCACTATGATACCGTGCCAAAGAGATCGTTACATCGCTTTGCTGTAGGAAGAAATTACAATGGGGACCTGTCATCGGCGTAGCAGTTATTGCAGCCGGAGCTCTGTTGCTGCTCTTCTGTCGTCTGTACAATTGATTTCAATAGTCTCTACAACTTGCTTCTCGTGGTCACCGACGAAAAACCACCGACAGCAAATCCAATTTGCTACATTGAAACCCTCTTCAACGCAATCCTCGTTTTATTCAAATGGTGGTGGGTTCAATTGGTTCCTTAAAGCGTCATCTGGTGACACCACTACTGCCACACGACTAGAAATACTAGCCAACCTTGCCAACGATGCTCTCAGTGAACATGGCTCGGATATCTTCAAATCATTCAAGGCTCGTGTAGCTGTAATGCCACAATCCGCTGACGAAGACACGCAACAAAATTCTCTCCGTTTGGGCCTTGTTGCTACAGAATCGATACGCAAAGAGGACGAGCTGGTTGCATCTCTGCCATTTTATGATACAGATGGAAGTGGATTAGCGCTAGCTCCTCATTTAGCCACCAAATTAGTGTACAAGGACAAGCTTCCAGAGGGATACGATGGATGGACAGGTGATGTAGGTTTATTGGCAATGTTGGTACTAAATGAAATGGCACGGTTAAACGTTGATGGATCGAAAGGTATCGATTTGCCCACCCGAAAGGATGGGATTCCATCACTCATGTCTGCATGGGTAACTTCACTCCCCTCTCCGGAGGAAATGTCCAATCTACACCCCTTAATGTGGGACGAGGATGACCAAGAAATATTGCAATCTTCCTCTACCAAGAAGATTTACAGATTACTTGATGACATTGACGATGACTCTTCCTGGTTGGATGAAAATGCATGGAGTTTGGATAGAGATACATTTCCTGAAACTGTCAAGTTGCAAATTGGTGATAGTGTTGAGGAAAGACAATGCTTTTCTACCGAAGGATTCCGTTATGCTGTGTCGCTAGTAAGATCTCGCTCTTTCTTTGTGGACGGGTCTCTGCGACTGCTGCCATACCTGGACTATGCAAATCATGATGATTACGACTCTTTTGAGTTAGTTGGGGGAGGAATAGGAATGTTATGGGGTTCTGCAAAAGGTGCACTGTTAAAGTCCGGAAAGGCACTCAAGGAAGGGGACGAAGTTCGCATTTCGTATGGGCCCAAAGGAGGCGCCGATTACTTGCTTGATCACGGTTTCGTTCCTAACATGTGCAAAGCCTCATCAAGCGGAGGAGCGGTAACATCGGAGCTAACGTTTGAAGTTGATGATACTGATCGTTTTCGAGATGATAAACTGGATATCCTTGAATACGAGACGTATGACCTGGCGCCCATGGAGCCATCGCAGGTTTTTGACGTCACGGGTGGGCGTCCCGATCCAGCAATGTATCAATTCCTTAGGTTGGTCAAACTGGGAGGAAAAGATGCATTTTTGCTAGAATCAATCTTTAGAAAGGAGGTCTGGGGCTTTATGAGTGAACCCGTGAGTGAAGACAACGAAAGAGAAGTTGTGACGTCAGTTATCGAGGCTTGTGAAAATGCATTAAAGGAAATGGATGAGATTAGCAACGAGGAGGGAAGCGCACTTTCACCAAAGAAGCAATTGTGTGCCTCGGTGCGTGGATCAGAGCGTCAAGCTTTAGAAAGAACACTGGAATATGTCAAGCAGGAGGCTGAGGCATTAGATCTGAAGGAGTACTACCAAGAGAGACGATTAAAGACACTTGGATTAGATTCAGATTGGTCACCTGAAGATGATGACATCGCTTTTGGGGGCAATCGGGTACCTGGAGGAGCCGATTACGACTGGTAACAATAACACAATATTATATACTACATTTATTGCAATCTAGTCATTCTCTACGATGCCATCTTTTCCTATCAACACACCGCTTGATGTCGAAGAACTCGGCGAATCGCGCGGGCTGACAATTTGCTCAACAATTTCTCTAGCAGGTTGCTCAACCAACGCCTGTTGCTGCAGCTGCATTTGGTCACGATTCTCTTCGATTTCTTTCTGCAAAGCGCCCATAATTCCTTCCAGTCTCTCCATACGTTCCTTCAAACCTGTTTGTTTCACCTCTTCTCTCACAAGTAAAAACTGGTCTATTTTTGCATAGGAAGTGGCTAGGGTGTCCTTGACGGTTTGAATCTTCATCTCCAAATCTGCAACGTTCTGCTGTTTCAAGACCTTGTTTCTCATTTCGGAAAGAATTGATTTCAATTCGGTTGGGGACTCTTCTTTTCTTGTCACAACAACCAACTTTCTGAACCATAGCACTTCCCTTCTCAAGTCATCGAGAGATTGAACATCCGGGTAAGGAGAGGATTCATAACGACTATTGCACTGATCCAAAGCAAGTTTCAAGTTGCAAATTTCTTGATTCCGGTCTTCAACCAGCTGCAAGAATTGATTTCGCTCCTCTTCAGCATTCTTTAGATTCTCTCTCATCTTGACCACATCCAAACTTTCAAGTGGCAGTTGAGGTTGAGATCGGCCTTCATTATTTGTAAAATCTACTTCATCATCACCAGAGTCACATTCTGCTGCTGCTTCTTCTTCCTCTTCAGATTCACTCCATCCCAATTCTTCTTCATCACAATCATCACTGTATTCTTCCCCTTCAACATATTCATCATCATCATCCTCGACGGCAGTCATAACGAACGGTGGCCGCCCGCCAATCGACTGATGCATTCGTATCGATGTTGCCGCAACTCCCACCTTTTCAGCTAAGAACGAGGCAGCAGTTTTGCCCACGTTCATGGCAGCATCCGATATTTCTCTCAAATCTGGTGGCGAAACATTTGATTCAATTTGTCCAACTTTATTGTTGTAGAGGATGTCATTTGCATCCCCTCCCGTGTAGTCTATGTCATCATCTTCATTGCGATGACCACCGGTAACTTCACTTAATTTGTCATCAAGGTCATTCAATTTTTTATCAAGCGTGGCAACTACAAAAAAGAAGGAACAATGGTAAGCTCTGAGGAAGGAAAAGGGGACGATGATGATGTACAATGCAAGCAATAAGACTTACTTGCCGTTCCGCCTTCCTCTGCAGCCGCTCTGACAAATTCTGTGAAGTCACTTTTGAGATTCTGCCACATGTTCCACTTCAGTGAGAAATTACTCCTATTTGCCTTCCTATTCAGTCGACTATGGGTAACGTATCATTTCACTACTTCTACTTTGTCTGATGCGTGCCGTATTGTACGTTTCACAGCCAGGTGCTTCACGATTTTATTTTTTATTTTTTGGCTGCTTTCTGTTCGATGTGTGAGAAAAGCTCTCTGCTTTTATCGTGCTTGATTCATGTGAATTGTAACGAAAACAGTTATAGTTGCACAAAACAGAAATATCATGTCTTTATGTTTCTTTTCAATACACAAAACATATGAAGTAAAATACTTTAACCTCCATAGCATTCAAGAACGCATAGATATATTTCTGGAAGTGCAGGTGCTGTACAAGCAAATCGATTCTAATTCAATCAAGCAACGAGGAGCAAGACACACCCGAAGTATGTATTTCTAAGTATCGTATTTGCACTCAATTCTGCCCTCAGCACGCATTGAATCAGTTTAAATTTCCAAGGCCAGCGCAAAAAACTTTTCAACACTCTTCTCCCAGAAGCCTCTTCAAGCCTCTTCCCATTCCTTACTTGACTTTAGAGAGAAAGGGAAGGACGATGAAGCGTTGGATAACTCAGGCAGTGTTGCTGGGACTCGGGATAAATGATGCGAATGGTAATCCTTTGATTCCAAAAAGTCTCTCGCTTTCGAGTGGTCAAGCTCAAGAGCGTAACAATGACGGATTCGACGCGGCCAACGCCATGTTCGAATGGCTCACACAGTGCGCAGATGCTCACCTTGAAAAGGACACGTGCCTGGTCGCGAAGACGCTCGAAGCTCTTGTCAACATGGGCGACCCATCCCAAGGCGACGATGCGGCATTTCCACCCGGACGAAGATTCCTTCAAGAGGAAGGGGGATGTCGTCCGGAGATTTCTGAACAGGACTTGCGGGACATCATGCATAGCGCACGAGCTGATTGTGGCCAAATCTCCACCAATTATTCCAATGAAGAATTCGAGGGCATTTGGGGCGAGTTTTCCAAAGTTATGTCTTCCGACAGCTGTTGGGACCAACTCTGTGATTCTCCTGACATCTTAGTCAAAATGATGTTCGACCATGCAGTGCAGTGTGCCCAGGTAGAGTTTGATGTCGATCCGTGTATTACGGATCAGATTGTTTCGATGTTGCTTGCTGGGCCTGGACCCGATTCATACGACGACGACGACGACGACGACAGCGGAGGAGGCCCCATCGATGACATCTTGACGACCAACCACACGCATCGCATTCTCAGATCCCTACAAGAAGTGATGAATGGCGAAAACAATGCTGAATGTGTAGTCGTGAATGACTTCGAGCGAGCATTGTTTGCATCTTTCGTTCTCATGGAAGCCCAAGGACGCTGCGCCGAGTTGGATGTAGTTGTGACTCTTGAAGACATCGCAAAGGCATCGGCCGATCTTGTTAAGTTGTTTGGCTCACCTCATTGCTGGGGTTCACAAGTTTGCCCAGACGATGATGTGTTGGCACCAAATCAGGAGGAAGGCCAACAATTGGATCACTTCATGATCGCAGTCAAATACGTCGAGCAATGTGCACAAGTTGACTTGAATTTGGGCTCATGTTTGACGAGGAAAACAATCGACTTCTTCAAGTCAATGACCAACAACAACAATTCTTCGATGCACCGATTACTACAAGAATCTGACGAGAACGTTGAATGCATCGTGCCTGAGATCGACGAGACTACATTGAATGTTATTGCTTTCACCGCCAAACAACAATGCATTGCTGCTACAAGCACTCCTATTTCCGACCAAGAGTACACTAGCTCAGTTCAAGTCATGCAAGGCTTTCTCAATGCTCAAAATTGCTGGCTATCTCTTTGCGCGGAAGACGCAACCCCATCACGGATGCTACTTGAGATCATTTTTGAAGAACTTGGGATCTGTGCGCACGCAAATTTGGATGCTATTGACCCATGTCTTTACAATCAAATCTTTGAACTCCTCTTCATCAACAACGAGGAAGGCGAAGGCGGTCTCGGTGACGTTCGCAGGAAGTTGCAACGCTCTTTGTCACATCATGGGTCATCAGAACCATGTGTAAGTGATGCCGAGTTATATGTCGGCATCAATGTGCTGTTGACGGGAGCTTCTGAGTTGGGGTCTTGTGATGTGAGCTCTTCTCAACTGAGTTCAGCAGAAGCCGAACTTTTCAAGTTGTTCCGAGCCGAGAGCTGCTGGGGCGAGAACAACGGGTGTGAACACAACGATGCACAAATCAGCCAAGTCGAAGCATCTTACTTGGAATTCGTCGAGACCAACGCCATTGATTTTCTTGCTCAGTGCGCTGAAATCACCGAGGCCACAACATGTGTCTTTTGGAAATCGGCCGAGGCGTTGCGTTTTGTGAGTGATGCTCAGAACATTGATGGGCCTCTCCTACAACGCAATATTTGTATGCCTCCGTCTGTCACCGACTCTGACATCATAAAGATTGTAGCTCATTCAAATGATCACTGCATTCAAATGGGGTTACCAGTCGAAAGTCACCACCCATCTCAAGCAGTCGCCGATCTAAAGAAGCTCATTGCGAAGCCAGAGTGCTTCGAGGGTCTTTGTTCACCCGAAAGCAGAGATATGATTATCGAAGAGTGGATGGATGAATGTGCATCCTTGGATACCAAATTTTTGACTAGGAGCGATTACACTTCTGATTCTGATAAGTTGCGATGCATGGCCAAATACTTGATGCAAACCCAACCCACAGGAGGACCTGAAGATCCATGGGAGTGCAGCCTCCCTCACATCAGTGCTGCCAGCATTTGTGGATTGGATCCTTCGAACCCATCCGATATCATGAAAGAGGCCTTTATTTATTGCAGTGGCGGAGAAATGACTCATCCACCTTCACCATCCTCATCCCCATCGCACGAGATGTCGATGAGTTTTGTCTTTAGTGATGGCGAACTTTGGCCTAATTTGTATGAGACATACTTCAGCTTATCCATGCCGTATAGCTGGCAGGGTATTGGACACGCTCACGATAATAATCTTGGCGATGATACTTCTGCAATGCTGCCTTATATTTCTGAGGTTTGCCATTTGATTGGGGATTTGAATACCGATCAAGCTCGTGAGTGCTCTGCGCCAGTCTGTCACTGGGGTATTGAAGGTGCCCTTTCATTTGATGACTCTGGCGACATCAATGACGAAGAGAAATGGAAGGACACAGTGCCGACACATCAACCTTCAAAGCAACCTACGAGGCCGCCCTCATCGCCACCCTCAAAGCAGCCGACTAAGAAACCAACGAAGATGCCAACGCATGTGCCAACGAAGAAGCCAACTTCAAGCCCGACCGTCATTGAAGCTGGAGGAGTTGTGGAGGTGACAATTGCAGTGGCAATGACACTCTCCGGGATCGACACATCAGATATCGACGTCACATCGCTTGACTCTGTGGTTGCATTACTCGAAAATGTAATACAGGACATGCTCCCAGAGGGAACTAAAGTTCGTCTTCTCAAAGTTGGAGGCTTTTCACTATCTCGACGATTGCGTCGTTACCTGGAAGAGCAGAAGGATGGTTCTCTTGGCGTAGATGTCGAATTTGAGATCATCTTCTCGGAGCTTTGCAATGATGGAGACGAGTGCGATGATTCTAAAGAGACTCTTCTCAAAGAAGCGGATGTCGTTTCCTCGGACATTGTGAAACTTGTCGAAGACGGTTCGCTGGAGGTGGAGATCAAGGAAAGAGCGTCACGTCAAGAGATTGACGTACTCAAAAGCATCTCTGTGAGTCCTGCTTCTCTGAAAGTCTCTGCTCCATCTGCTACCGTTACTATTGTGAAGGAGCAACAGGACGAGGTTCCTGGTGAGGACAACTCATCTTCAATTCTGGGATTATCATCTGTGGGAGTGGCTATTATCGCAGGTGCTTCAATCTATTTCATCTAGATGAGGATAATTATTAGTTTTTTTTGCGAACACACGCACATACCAGTCACTCATGGAACTCAGGTTTGAAATCACAGATGAATACATCAAGCGACCGACGACAAATTGGGAGACGCCTTTGATGATTTCGCTGACTGATGATACTAATTAATACTTGCAGTTTGACGAAGAATGACTTCTGTTTTTAACATGTCTCTTTTGCGTGAAATGGGCGATCGGGGCAATGTTCCCAGTTAGTACGAAGCCACCCTTGACCGTTTTCACATTCCTTATTGCGGCATCTAAGGAATTTTTGTGAACCACGACATCGTCTAAATCCTTGACAAGATCGACATTACTTTCCACACAGGGAAACCCAGTGTTATACATAACCGCTGATTTTACTTTAAGATGCCTTGTCGACACATTTACTTTCACAATTTGTTCGTCTGATTTTCAATTTTCATTCTATGCACCTCTGCCAACGAGTCATACATATTATTCCTAGTTAATTGGTGCTTCTGTCTTTAGATCAGGCGCAAAGAGACATCACCCGCACATGCTTCCCGTGAGTGCCACATTAATGTGTGGAGATTATTCTTCATCGTCGGCAGGCACCATGTCGATGAAGAGCCCTTCGCCCGAAAGCCTCATTTTGTATAGCTCTGCCAGCTCTCGATGGTAGTTGCCGATTACAGCAATTCCAAGCTGGTGAGCTTTCATCATGACATTATAAGCTGTACCATCATCCAGGCCGCAGATCTCATTTAAGCATTTTGCGACGAATTCTCTCTTGTTCATGGGGTCGTTATAGAGGCGAACAAGCCATCCCCGATCCTTGCTGTCTTGCTCATCTGTATCATTCTCGTTTACGGCTTGTTTCTGTTCCTTCTTGACAGGAGCAGGAGCGGCCACTGCCATTTGGAGGGATGTTGTGGACGCTGCGTGCTCTTCAACATGCTGCTGCATCGGAATCGACCGCCACGCAGGACGCCCCCCTTGAGATACAAACGCCGATGCTGACAGCGCCAGCTGGCTTAAAAGGACAACGATTGTCACGATAATCAACTTAACGGAGAACATGGTTGATCTGAGGTGCGTCGTTTCCAATGGAGGCTACTAGAAAACGAATTCGGATGAGTTATGTGGGTACTATGCCGTATAGGTGAGCTTGAAGGAGGACGAATAGGGATGGAATAAAGCTCGCTGATTCATCTTTATGGCGGGAAGATGAGTAGCGCGAATGGACGGAGGTTTTTTGAGTGGCGGGGAATGGCAAAAAAAAGCCGTTTGCTTATTCGCTTTTTTTTTAATTAGGAGTTGATAATCAACATCGGTGCTCTTTATGCTTGACTTTCAAGACCAATGCCATCTACGCCTCCACCACCGACTATGAATGCAATGGGCTCTCCCCCCGCTGCTGCTGCTGCTGCTGCTGCTGCCGCAGCCGCCTCTCATTCATCACCATCGCCTCAGCGCAAGCGCAAGAATGAAGCGGCGCCAGCAGATTATACATCGAGACCCGTCAAGTTCGGCAAATCTACTCGTGATGTCACCTGCACAAAAGAGCAGTTCGAATCGATGTTGCGGAAGTCCTACGGCCCGAGAGTGAACAATGATGGCATTCGGAAGAGTGGGAAGGATAAGCACGGTCATACACTGTATTATGATGAAGGCCTAGTGCGTTGCCAAGCGTGAGTTTTACATGATCCTTTTTGATCTCTGTTCATTTTTCTCTCAACTCACACCCTATGCTGTATCTACGCGAAACCAACTGATAAAACATATACAAACCAGCTGCAACAATAAAAGGGTGGTATATGGCGCTATTGTTCAACACATCATTGGGGAAGGACATTGCCGAAGGGTCGCCAAGATCTACAAAGACAAGGAAAGTATCACATACTCGAAGCTTCAATTGAAGGAGCAAGAGGATGCAGATGACGATGTAGAAGGGGATGAGGCTTTGGACAGTGGCGAAGCAGAACATGTGTCAGTTCCTGAATTGCCGGGTCATGATAATATGTTGCAAGATGCAGCAAATGGTGGAAAGAAAAGCGCTACCAAGCAAAAGACGCCGAAGAAAAACGCTAGCAAGAAACAAGCAAGCGATGTTGGTAGTAGTCAAAACACGCTTACTGTACAAGGTGGATTGGTTGTGAATGGTTTAGATATTGTGAAGTACATCCGTGGACTCGAGGGTCGTATTTCCGAATTAGAAAGGAAGTTGGCTGCTTCAGCTGAAAATACTACCTTCGTCGAAAATACTACCGTCGTGTGACAACCTGCTCATGTGAAATTTTAATTTATGTGAAGAAAGTACCATGTATAGTAATTTATTGATTGATTGTCTGCAGCGTTATATTGCGCTTACTGTTGTCGTAGCACGAGTTCTGTAACAATGCTCGTTTCGGACAATGCTTTTCTGAGAGCCCCTCTTCCGCCATTTTCAGGCGAAAGTAAGTTAGCAGTGCGCATAGGATACCTACGCCTTCTTTCGTTGCCAAGAAGCCAAACCTTTACAGATTGGTTTGATTCTTGCGTGTCTGGTACTTCTGCTCGTGTGCTTTGCACAACATCAACTTCGTTCCACTTTGGAAATGTATTGCAAAGCTCAGTGGCATGCGTTTCTTCTCCTCCTTCATTAGTATCCAACGAGACGTCCAATGGAGGATCCTCCTCGCCAGGCCAAACATTAAAGAGAATGACACTTCGCCCCCAGACTTCTTCTGGTTCGTACTCTGGAGCCCCTTTTACAAATGGTAACATCCATAGATCATGCGGGCGTGGCACAGCATGCAAATCTCGTCCATCGAAACGAAGTAGACGCCCTGAAACAGCAGGTACAGTAATTATTTTGACGCCCCCATTTCCTTGATGAATATCATCTGCGGTACATGCTTTGTTCTCTTGATGTTTATTGGATTGCAATAGATCTCCTCCAGAACTTCGTCCTGGAAAAATGCAAGTTGGTCCTTTGACTTCACTTCCTACTTGAAGATACAGGACGTGCCCATATGATGGGAATCTAAACCCATGTGTTTTGCTATATGTTGTTGAGAAGTTCGATTCTAGCTCATCGTTATCAAGTATTGATGGATGTTGGTCATGCATTTTTGCCAGAGCTTCATCTACATCAGAGTGAGCTTCTATGTGTCTCCATTCCTGTCTTGTCCAATATTCCACATATTGTTTTTTACCTTGTATATTGATGTCTTCTTCACTTTCTATCTCTGTTAAAATTTTATCCAGCGTCCGAACAATTATATTATTGCCATCACTTTGATCAAGTGGACGCGAGAAGCATTTATGCTCAAGTCCAGCTTCTGATGCGTAGCGATGTAATGCCATTCGCTGCTCTGTTCCAATAACGCCATCCCATACAGACAAAGCAATTGTAAGCGGAACGAGGAGAAGAAGTAAGTATGCGACATAAGCTGAGCTAACTGGCATCATGATAGATCATGATGTGTTTCGGTTTTTTGTTTTTTGGTTCGTTTTTGTTTCTCTCATGGTTGGAGTGGCGGGCGGGGCGGCGAGAGAAAGGAGACGTTTGGTCTGTCCGCACATATCTGTCAACTCTCAACTCATCCATCAACACAAACACAACAAAACACCATTACACCAAACTGTGCCACTGAGAAGTAGCCCATCAAAAATAATATCTAGCATCCCAACCCACACAGTAACTACTACGCCGTCACCAACTCTATTCACTCAATATGCATCTGCTCTTCGAGACGCCCGCTGGCTATTCTCTGTTCAAGGTAAGAGATTGGTTTTATCACGCAGATCTATATATCGGGTGGCAAATTATGATGTCCAATCTTGTCCAATCACATCAGCATATCATGTTGTGCTCAACGTGAGCACATTATGATGATATTTTGATCTAGCAAACCAATAAATGTTTTCAATCAATTTGCTGGTTCTTTTTGAAGTAGTGAGCTGCCTCTCTACACGGATATCTCACCACTTTTGATCCACATAATTATTTCAGATCACTGATGATAAGAAACTAAAAAAGACAGACGAGGACGACCTACACGAAAAATTCTTTGCTGATGTATCCAAGGCTAAGAAGTATGTAAATCTTGTTCATTTCGAACCCTTTGCTGACACTGCCGACGCAGTTGCAGCTGCTGCCGCCTGCATCGATGGGAAAGTGAGCAAAAGTCTGAAGTCATTCTTGAAAAAACAATTGAAAAAGAGTGGCAATGGTGACAGTCTCGCCATCGCCGATAAAAATTTGGTTGCGGGGATCAAGGATGCGGTTCCTAATTTGCCTTGCTCGTTGGCTTGTGATTCCAAGACAAATGAATTGTTCCGTGGTATTCGTTGCTATTTAGATGAGCTAATGGAGGGAGGAAGTGCCGAAGATGATGGGCAGGCGTTGTCAGGAGCAGATTTGAATGCCATGAGGTTAGGTTTGAGTCATTCCCTCTCAAGATACAAGTTGAAGTTTTCCGCCGATAAAGTTGATACCATGGTGATACAGGCAATCGGTTTGTTAGATGAACTGGATAAAGAGATTAATACTTATGCCATGCGTGTGAAGGAGTGGTATGGATGGCATTTTCCGGGTAAGTTCTATACTAATTTTGATGCAACTCATGCCAAATGGTTTAAGCATGTGCTTACCATCATTTTTTATCTTCCATCTTTCAACAGAGTTGCAAGGAATCGTCAACGATAATGCTCAGTACTCGAAGCTCGTGCTTACTTGTGGATACCGTTCGAAGTTCAGAGAGACGGACTTGTCACAAATTCTTGAAGAAGAATCCATCGAAGCAGCAGTTAAAGAAGCCGCAGAAGTATCAATGGGCACTGACATTACTGACCTTGATAAATTGAACATCCAAAGCTTGGCCGAACAGGTCTTGTCGATGACTGAGTATCGAATCCAGCTCTTCGACTACTTAAAAAATCGAATGAACGCAATTGCCCCCAATCTCACCATATTGCTTGGAGAGCTTGTGGGTGCACGACTCATTTCTCATTCGGGATCTTTAATGAATCTTGCCAAACAGCCGGCTTCGACGGTGCAGATTCTTGGCGCAGAGAAAGCATTGTTCCGTGCATTGAAGACCAAGCATGATACTCCTAAGTATGGTTTGATTTATCACGCCTCTCTTGTGGGCCAGGCTGCGCCCAAACACAAGGGAAAGATCAGCCGTGTTCTTGCTGCGAAAGCTGCTCTAGCTACTCGTGTTGATGCTTTGTCAGATGAAACCTCAGAACATCCTGATACCACTATAGGTTATGAAGGAAGAGCGAAGGTAGAAGCTAGGTTGCGCCAATTAGAGGGTGGAGACGGAACAGTGATACTTGCCAATAAAGATGGAAAGTTAACTGCTGCCAAGACGGCCAAATATGTACCGACAGCGGCAAAGGCATCTGCGGTAGCACCAGCATACAATGAAGCCAGCGACATGGTGTTGGACGACGAGGAGAAGAAATCAGCAAAGAAAGATAAGAAGAAGCGCAAGGCAGAAGAGGAAAATGATGACGAAGCTCCTGCGAAGAAGTCTAAGAAAGAGAAGAAAGAGAAGAAGTCCAAAAAGGAGAAGAAGGAAAAGAAATCGAAGAAATAGAGTTTGATTGCATTAGATTACAGCGTAACAGTCGTAGCTGCCATGTATCATTATCATCATTACTTATCTGACGAGTTCCCTTTAAGTATTGCATTTCATTTGAACCCCGGACTGATCTTAGCCGACTATTTGGATGATTTTTGCAATTATAACATTATTTTAGATGAAAGAAATCCAATTTCATTCTTCTTTGTTCTCCGCCTGCGAAATATGTACACCAAATTCCTCCATCCATATCGACGACGACGTCGTCAGTACTTCCTATTTCTTCGTAATGGCAATGCTGCAGATACCATTCATAATATTGGCAAGGTTCTTTGCATTTGGAACTCTCTTCTTCTTGCCTTTCTTCTTTTTCTTCAAGGTACAAGTACAATCTTGTGCCTTTGAAACATGCGTCCTCATCAGGTTAACTTCTTCCGGTGCTACCGCCTCATCTGCCACTTCTTCTTCTTCCACCGCTGCTGCTGCTGCTTCCTTCTCTTTCATTTGCAGGAAGTGCATGTTCCTCATTGTGCACCGATCTAGATTATTCATCTCTGTTTTTTGAGTAAATTCGAGATAATCCATGTCATTGGGCAAAGCTAACTCAGGTTTGGCAAGTAGGAATGCAATAGTATGATCAAGCATCCTCTCCATAGCGAAACGCAGATCATTTTCGTTCAGGTAGACTCTTGATCCAATTGTATAGGGATGAATCAATGCAAAGTCCTGATCCTGTGGACTAGTGAACACACCCGCATAAAGGAGGAAATTGATAGCCCCCGACGTGTTATTCACCATACCGTTGTTGTAGAAGTCATAGTACAACTTGGTAGCGGCACGAAATATCTCGCAGGCCTTTGTCACTCCCTTACCATACTCGGGTAACGCGTCGAGTCGTTTGTCGTATTCTTCTTGGTAAAGCCCATTTAGATCCCAATAAACCTTCTGCCGTGAGTTTGGATTTGGTTTGCGCTGCTTTTGAGCATTACTGCTCGGCGGAAGGGGTTTCATGTTGTGTTTGGCTGTGAGAAAATAACGTTGCCAGAGAGATCGAGTGAGAGAGAGATTGAGTGAGGTGAAGAGATATTTGGAATCCACACACACGATATTATTCTTGCCGCCGCTCACCATGAGGAAATAATTCTGTCGTCATCGGAAACACCCTATTCTTCTATTCTAATACCTAGTATGGTAATACACTGGTTGCCGTCAACTTCTTCCGTTAATCTTCACTCGCACTTCTTCACAGTTAATCCAGCTTTGCTGGTTCGTATGGTCGGTAAGTAATTTTAGACACCCGAACAAAATTGAGAAAGCTGAATGAGAGATTAGAGCATCGCGAGAAAGCAATACATGCGTTTACGGGTATGTGAGTATAAACCACATACATACATAAGAGGTATGTACCTACGTCACCCCCCCACAAAAAATAATGGAATAGTGTTCCTCCCACTACACCCGTCCACCGTCCACACCTGTCCACACTCATCACATTCAGGTGCTGTCGTCACTTTCACTTGGCGAGGTTCTCTTCGACTCTGGAAGTGTCAACCAAACAAACAGCCGCCTCCAACAAAAAGTCGTCGGGGCGAGGCGATATGAGAGCGTGCTCCTCTAGATGATCGTCGTCGTCCATCCTCTAAATTTACAGTACAAGATATATTATCAGCATGCCAGCCGAGCGGGTCAGCCCACCTTCCTCCCCGGACTGTTCCTCACGTCATACCTTCACCCACCTCACTTACTCTCGCCATCACCTCATAGATATTGCAAAAGAGACCATCAAAATATCAGAAAATGGGCAATATCAGAACAATAAAGGCGAGACTGTTGATTTGAAACAAGATCTGGACTGGGCGGTGGAGCATTGTGTTCATTATGAACACGAATTTGATTTCAACGAGGCGCTAAAGAAGTATGACGAGAACAGCGCTTTAAATAAAGTCGACGAAGGCAACGAACTGCAGAACCTCAGCCAAAGAAGTTTATTAAGGGCAAGGGCATTCCAGCGAACTTCGTTTCTAGTTGTGAGTGCTTCTTGGCTTGAAGCAGCATCGGAACTGAAGGCATGTGACGACAGTGCGCGTGTGGGAGTGTTGAACTCTGCATCAGGCACAACTCCAGGAGGGAGATTTCTAAAGGGCACTGTAAGCCAAGAAGATTGCTTGTGCAGGGCGAGTTTATTGTACTCCTGTATCAGTCAGCCTAAGTTTCAGAGCGAGGGGAGGTTCTATGGAAAGAATAGGAGTTTTAGATACGGAAGTAGCAACTGCGTGATATTCAGCCCCGATGTTCCAGTAATAAGAGAAGATACGGTAGAAGGCAAGCTGCTTGACAAATATGAAAAGGTGTCATTCGTTACTGTAAGTTTGTATCTTGAAACAGGAATTTTGGCACGAAAAATCGAACCACATAACATCTCACTTACTCTTGTTGTCATAAATAGCTTCCAGCGCCCAATGCATTCACGACAAGCACAGTAACTGGTAAGGAGTACAATGATATTGAAAGCGATGAGCGACAAAAGGGATTAAGTCATTCACGCGTCATGAGCGTGAATTGTCTTGCTACTTTGGAACAAGAAATAGATTCTGATGAACTCTTCGAACAAAAACGTCGCGCTCTACTTTCATCTCTCTCTGACAGGATCCACCGTGCATTGTCTGCATTTGTACTCGGGGGCTGTACTGATCTGGTTCTGCCAGCTTTTGGGTGCGGTGTGCATGGGAATGATCCAGCAATGGTTGCACAAGTTTTTCGAGAGATGCTCACAGATCCACATCAATTTGGAGGGAGATTCAGAACTGTTGTATTCGCTATTCCCCCATCAAGGAAACAAAACTACCAGGCTTTCGCTGCATACTTTCATAAGACGCAGGAAGAAGCTATAAAAAAGCCAGTGTTAAAGAGAGGGGCTACATCTTTCATCTAGCCGAAAAATGTATTTCAGAAGTAGATTTCTAAGGATATTTGTCGTGTTATGTCAACGGCTGATCTTGTCATAGTTTTTACATTACGTTGCTGGTTAGACTCTGAGGTAAAACATTTTGTTTCTCGATTTGAGCAACGTCGTAGTCTGACCCACCGTTCAGGCGCAGCTTAACGTCATGATACGCTAGAAGCGATGGCCTGTGACCTACCGAAATGAATGTCAGTCCACTAGGCGATAATGACACTCTGTTATCGTCGCCTCTCTTGAGATCTTTCTGTGCCATATTCCGCAGCAACGAATACATTTTCGCTTCCGAGGCGACGTCGAGCGCACTAGTAGCCTCATCACAGATGACTAGCCTTGGCTTATTGACAACAAGCCGCCCAAACGCAAGGCGTTGCTGTTCACCTAATGAGAGAGTATTTCCCCAGTCAAGCACTTCATTCAGACCTTTTATAGGATCTCCATCTCCAAAGCGGTAGGGGAGCTCATGAAGATCAACCAAATCGAGTACATTTAACAGGTCTTGATCCTGATGAATAGAAAAGTACAGTGACGTCAGAGGTGTTGCGTGATACAGGAAAGTATTCGTGAGCACAACTTCTACTTACCGACATCGACTGCCTCAAGAGGTGAGAGCGACTCAATCTGTGACCATCTGGGTAGTCATCAGGATTTAATGACTCTGTGGAGGGATATAGGAGCTGATCCTTGAGTGATCCAAGTGCACAGTATGGACGCTGCGGGAGGAAATAAACCTCATCGTCTGTCACTCGACTAATCGATCCCGACCCACTCGTCCACAGCCCTGCAATTGCTCTGAGCAGGGAACTTTTGCCGCAACCTGAGCTGCCAACTATAAGCAGATGCTGCCCTTCACGGATCGTCAAGTCCAAGTTATCTATGAGTACACGCTTCCTATCGGGCGTAATTAGACGAAGCTGGTTGATCTGCATAAGAACGCTGCCCCCATTAGTGGACGGCACCTTCTGCAAATTTAGTTGGATAGATTGTTGGCAACTCATCTCAGCTCGTTCTTTCACAGGTTCATCTTCAACACGTGTGGCATTGGCTTCGGCAGGAAGTGCCAGAAGACTGTCTTCATTGCTCCTTGACGGATCTGCTTCCCGCATTGAAGTAAGAAACGTCGAAAGACGCTCTATTCCAGCTGAAAACGAACTCAATTGCTCAAAGTCATTCACAATGACACTCAAATCTGATAATATGTGATTGAAAGCCCCAACAGACTGGGAAATGACGCCAAGTTGAATCGAACCTGCAAAATATTGAGGAGCAACCACAGCAACAGGTACAATCTGTACGAAGTAGTTGTAACATGTAGTGAACAACTCCAAGTTCCTTTGAGCAACATTTATCTCTCGTTTATTGTCGACTCTGTTGAAGTGAAAGAAACGATAGGAGAAATTTGAATATAAACAAATGCGAGGAAAGAAATTTGCTTTGCAAGTTCAGAATAACAAATGAGCGACTTACACCTTTCGCAGTCGCGTAGACACCTCCTTTCCCTCAACATCTTCACCTCCATAGAAAGCGATCGACTCAGCATTCTCTCGGATGCGAACGAGTGAATAACGCAAATCAGCCTCAGTCCTTAACTTGAAAAAGTTCAATGGAAGTAGTGACCTACCAAGCAAGGTTGTTGTCACAGTTCCAAAGGCCGCATAACCAATGATAGTTGCGAATAGTTGCGGTTGAATTGAATACAAGATAAATGAGAAGGAAACTAAATCAATGAGCGAGCGTGCAAGCTCAATGAAGAGCTGAAGGCTGAATGCAGTGAAAGTTCGAACATCCTCCGTGATGCGCTGATCTGGATTGTCGATTAGTGTAGCACCTCCTTTGCTGCTCCCATTCACTCCTTCAGTTGTAGATTCTTCTCCTGACGCGAAAAAATCTCGTTCCAACGCATAGTAGACTCGGTTTGAGTTGTACAACTGTAGAGTACGATCCGTCATCCACTCCCTCCAATGCACAGCAAGTTGTTCCCTTTGAAACCTGTACAAAACTGCTACGGGCGCACCAACAACAAGAGCCATGCCAAATTTCGTCATCATGGTGTAAAATTCTGCAGTATCTTTTGAGCTCAATGCGTTCCAAAAGTCTTTAGAAATGTATGAAAATGCCACGCTGACACCTGAGTTCAACAGGAGTAGGACAATCATACCATAAAAGAGTTTCCTCCCCGATTGCGATTCTTTGTAGTATGGGTAAGCCATTGACCAAAATGTTCCGACTAGTTCAGAGGCCTTCTTGAGTGTCATTTTGTTCGCTTCATTATTGATGTTGTTGGTATCATTATTTTTGAAGTCTCCATTGAGAAGCTGTTCATCTGCTGAAATGTTTCTCTCTTCTTCATTGCCTCCACCGCCATTTGGCATACTAAGCAGCTGAAAATTGTATCGACTTCGTTGATAATGAGGAGGAATTGCGAATCTGGCTTCCGCTACGTGAGTATGACGTCGACCTGTGGATAATGCAACCCCGACGAGCCGCCCACCGCCGACATTGCCCCATGCACACACGAGCAGGAGCTGATATGCAAATATTAACACTGACAATAGACTCCTCTTCATCTTCATCGCGTTAAGTTAGTGATGCAGTGCTATTACCATATGTACTGTACTTTGGCCGCTGCTGACTATTACTTATTGCGGTGATACGGGTATGTATTGCGAATTATCCGTGACTGTGATGAGTCACGAAACCCCCCTGGCTGACTCCAGTCTCGGCTGTCTCCTTCTCCTGCGTACCATGTCCATATGGCATGTGCCATGCTGATGCATGCCTCCTCCTCGCCTCCACTCTATCATCACTTAAGATTTCGCTACAGAGGCAGCTGTTAGTTACTATATTTCTCTATCTGCCACTACTGAGGGCCGCAGCCATGCCGAAAGCCAAGCGTAAACCGAAAAAGACAGCAGCATCACCGGATGGTGAAAATTCAATCACTACTGGCGTTGCCAATTTGTCATTGTCGCCACTGAATGACGTATCTCCTCTCCTCCTGAGCCATGCAGCTCCCAAAGACGGGAGACTGCCCTTTGCACTGCCATATATTGGGCCAATATCGTTGGTTCAAAACCAGCAATCGGTTGTACACGGTCGTGGCCTTATTGTAACTCGAGATGTGTCTGCAGGAGAATGTCTATTTGTCATACCTGCTGTAGCAGCAGCTCCAATCGAGGAAGTTTATCACCGATTTCTTGAAGGGGACGAAGAAGATTACGATGATATTGACGACATCATTGGAACCAGCAATACAAGTGTTGTCAAGAGAGATGGACCACATCTTGAATCAATTGCCGAAGATATGCTCATTGAACAAATTCAATTATTGATTGACATACTCGATGATGAAGAGTTTGCTTGTGCAAAGGAAAACATGGCACGTGCGCACAGCTTGTTACATGCTTTTGTGTCTCAAATGAGTTCGGATGAAGTTCCTTCATCCGCAACAAGTGAGGAATTGATGAAGATATTGCTATTGACCAATAATGCCAGCAACGACATTGACACAACAATCATTCAAAAGGAAACAATACTGAACATCATTCGCCGCAACTCATTTGGACCTGATTTTCATAACTATGATGCTATTGCGACGAATTGGAATACAAACCCTGATGGAAAGAAATGCTACGATCGTGTGTTGGGTGTATACCCACTTAGTGCAATGATTAATCATTCTTGTTCGCCAAATGCTGTAAGATTGTTTGGCCGTATCCCCAATAGTAGTTCGTGTAACCAAAGTGGATCGGATTTATGTGACCAAATCCGAGGGAGAGAAGTTATGATAGTACATGCGAATAAGTTTATTGCAAAAGGAACAGAAATTACTTGGTCCTACATCCCCCCATCCAACCCTCTGAATGAACGTCGCGACGCATTGTTGTCCAAGTACGGATTCACATGCAATTGCTTACGCTGTATCCTGGAGAAGACGGCGACGGCCAACCCATTAATCGTGCCTGGTGATTATTTACCGGCAGATGAAACAACAATGAGAGAAATGATTCAGACAATTGAACAGCATCCGTCTTGCAATGAAATCAGGGTCTCATACGCGCGTCTCTATCTTGAATACTTCAACACAGCACTCATTCAATGTGATAATGACAAAATCAACGATATTCTGAAGCTGGCAACTCGTCTTCATTTTTCGTTCGTGGCATGCAATAATGCATGTACTGAACACTTGTCGATTTTGCATATGAGCTACGAGCTGGCAGTTCTTCTACACTCTCATGCTCTGAAAATCAATCCAGAAGGCGCTATGACGCAAGTTCGATTCTGGACAGAACAACTGAAAAAGACGGTAATGACTCGCTATGGCAGTTTGGGAGAGAATTTAGAAACTGTTAGAGAGATAATGAAACACTCGAAGTTGGTGTTGAGGAAGCAAGATGGATGGTATTCCGTGAACGAGAATAAATTTATTTGATACTATCACTGCTAGATTGTTTACCCCCAAACCCTATTATGAAAACACTCCTGCTTAAGCAGCCGCAATCATTCTCTGGCTTCTATTTGTTTCTGCCATCTCTTCAATTGCTTGCCAACGGTCCGCAATTGCTTGGATCTTCTTCTTTGCTTCCTCTTCCTCCCGGAAATACGCAGTGGTGCATTGATCATACAGCACTAAATCATATTCCATGTACATTTTCAACACATTTTGTGCCAATCCCTCAACAGTAGCATTCCAGTGACCAGAGCTATTTTTGTAGAGTGGCCCATAAATAATGGGCAAGACAGTCTGCGCATTCAACCTCGAAAGACAACCACTATTCACGAGATGTTCATTGTTCCACAAGAAGAGAGCACGTTCAACAACTTGAAAGTGATCTGAGTCGAGGCATCTCGCAAGATTTGTGAAGAGAGTCTTACTGATTTGATTGAGTTGTTCCGCCCCGAGCAATTCAAGAATTTCTTCCAGCTCGTTCAAAAAGAGAACCTGTTTACCAGAGCAGGACCACGGCCAGCATTTGAAGAACCCGTTGAGGATTGGTGTAGCAGTGTCCGCATCTTTCTCGACATATTGAATGATACAGTATGATAACTGCTGATGATAAAGACCGACACACTTGGGCTTATGGAGGGGAATAAGAGCCCTGACAAGAAATTGCAAGTGCTCCTTCTTCAATGGAATCGCAAATCCATTGATGATAGAGCCGAGAATTTCGAGCAACTCACCAATTCCATTATGACGCTCAGTTTCGTACACGAATCTGTAGAATACATTGGATATGGCCCTGCGGATGAACGACCTATGAGACATGAATTTTCCATAAATACGATGAAGAATTGTTTTCAGATAGTCACGCTCGCGAGGGTCCTCAGAATCAAAAAGCTCTACAAGTTGAAGGCAAAATCGTTGATCGACATATTTCTTTGCTGCCTTGGCGTTAACTTCCGAACTAACAATGAAACGAAGGAAGAATTCGTAAGCAACTTGAAGGTGTGGCCACGCTGGCTCAAGTACAGGTTCATCTTCCTCAGGATCGAAGTCATCTGTGGCGGGTGGAAGAGCACGGCAAACATTAGCTGATACCATGGCGATAAGATCAGACATGACGGACTCGGTGAAAATTTTCTGTCCAGCAGGGGTGTTCACGTAGTCAACTAACTCAAGAAGTGTCTGACGTTTCATATCTTTGCCCCGTTTCTCAGATGTGGGGTCATCGAAAGAGAAGATTACTCCACACAGTTGAAGTTTCAACTTAAATAGCTCCTCACGCTTGTTAGGCGGGGCATCCCTTAACGCAGGTAACTCTCTTAGCGCGGAGGGGGGACTGCCGAGTTGAGCCAAACTATTTGCATTAGCGGGGGGGCCTGCGTGGCGAGCATGGGCCGATCCAGAAATTTCTTCCATATTATTGGCAATTTTTTGCTTCGTACTTCCAGAGATGGAAAGAGATTGACGACCCTTAGCTTTTTTCGAAGCCAGATCGGCAGCGGCAGCTGCTGTTGGGTCTGCTGCTACAGGTGCCGGTGCAGCAGGAGGGGCAGCAGCAGCAGGTGCGGGTGCCGGGGATTCAGCCTGGCACGAGGAAGGAAATGTATTATTTTTGTTAGAATGGACCCAAAGAAAATGTTTGTATTGATATTAATACTCCATCCAAAAATTCGATAATGTCAAATCCCCCCTTTTATCCACTCATTGATCAACATGGAAGGCTTTGGGGCAGCTCCAGCGTCCCCCCTCCCAAACGCAACCGCCTTCGCCGTAAAATCATTTCGACACGACAAGCCTTTTTATTTTTTCTCAGTGCCAACTTACCGCGTTTTGTCTCCTGCTACTCTTCTTCCCTTTCCGGCCAAGACTTTTCATCATTCCTCTCGTGAGGGGGGAGGAAATCGCTCTGGCAGCAGCGCTTAGCAGGCACACACTTGAGTAGGAGCGCCTACGGATGATTTGTATTTCATTGACAGTTGCATACATAGTGTAACAGTTGAAATTGTGACACAAGAGCATATGTAATATGTTACATGTGACATTTTTCACTTGCAATCTTAGGTATACTGACACAGAGGCAGAAGCAGTGGCTTACGACAACATACCACAGGGAGGATTATTGCTCTAGGTGGCGTCGTGGCGTCGAGTCTTATATCATCGTGTAAAGAAAACAAGTAAATAAGTGCTCGAAATCTGCCCTTATTAACATTATTGTCAGTCTGTACCTTCGTCCGACTCATCCCTTACATATACATTGTACACAACATTGCCATTTTCCAAATAGTTTCGTTCTATCCATCTTTCTCCGTCAAACCAAACGGTATCAATATATGTAGTACGCCCTTTAAGCAAACCAAAGAACCCAACTGGAAGGTTTGTCACGCCAAAAACATTTGTTTTGATGTCTTGGTATTGAAAAGTGAACAGACCAGGGCTTACAGGGCCAATCTGAGTAACCAGTTAAAAGTAAGAAAAGTAAAGAGATAAAAGACAAAACGATTTCACAACACAACAAAAGGGCTACCTCTTGAACTTACATCAACGGAGCAAGTTGATTTCGCAACCAACTCCCTTAATCCCATTATTTGCTTGCTGAATTTGAGTACATAATCCAAAGTTCCTTCACAGCCCATGAACTCTCCAACGCGCAAGACGACAGTGGATCCATAGGGCAACTCTGCACCTCTATCACTACTCTTTCCATCACCTTCTTGTCCTCCACCGCTTGGATCAGTTGAGAATATCATGCGCCAACTCTTGGATTCCACTCCTGCTACGAATTTTGCCGTTCCCATTTTATCTCTTTTACTCGAGAAATCAATTGGTGATGGAGCCTTTCCTACAACAGCTTCAACATATTTTGTTAATTCTTTGCGTTTTTCTGTTGATAGAGTTTGATATTGCAAATCTTGTTCAAGTATTGTTTGGAGTTGGGCACGAAGTTCTTGCAGTTCGAATAGCTCTGTAACTGCACCAGCAGCAGGATTTCTACTGCTTTCGTCACCATAACTTCTAGACTTTTTCTTTTTGCTGCTGCCGAATCCAGATCCAGAAGTAGGCGATGCGTGTAGACACGAATCACGAGCCGCTGTGGGCGATGTGGTGTGACATGATCTTTGCTGCTCGATCGATACTGTGGATCGTTCCGGAGAAAAAAGGTTGGATGACGATGCTAGATTTATGAATGCATCGGTCGTCAACGGCAGACAAGCAACCGATAGGATGTAGGCAATTATTGACGTAGGAGGCATGTTGTTGATATTATTTTGTGAGCGGAATGATAGAGGCGAGAGATCGGAAGATCCCGACATCGAAGGAAGTCAGTGCTATCATTTTGTCTACTAATTCCTCCGTTCAGCTGTACGGCCCTTTCCAAGTCAGAGTAAGATTGATCAACATAAAGCTATCCCAACTGAACCAACTCAGTATAGGCGACGCAGACTTCTAAAATGGTGACTCTAGACATGCTACTGCTTCTTGAAATCCTATATATCTGATTCAAATCTGACCTGTTCAATGTTTATTCACACATTATTTTTCTCCCTAGGCAAAAAAGTGTAACGAAGCCGCACTCTCTCTCCTTGTGTGCATGGAGAAAACAGATTGCGTTTCGAAACAGAAAAAGAGCTTGGAAGAGTGTATGAAGGATCCAATTGAGTCGGATCCATGCACAGCAGTAAGGAATGCGTACTACAATTGCAAACATTCACAATTAAATATGAGAACTCGCATAAGAGGGGTTAGACAATATTAAACCATTTTGATGATAACTCGAATTCACGTGGCATACAAGAGAGCAAACGTTAAAATTGTTGGTGCATCAAGTTCTTCAGAATGAATCTGCCTTAAGAAAACATATTGGATATTAAGCATTTCCTTATATTATTTGTTAATCTACCATAAGATCCGACTTCTATTGTGTCCCCGTAGTTTGCTCTGTTCAATATTTATCAATATTTACCGGATTTACCCTCTCAAGATCTTACCATTACTACCTACAGTGACGTACACGTCAGTTCCGTCATCATCATCATCCCAATCATCAAAGTCAATATCTCTATCGGGGAATTCCGACTTGTCGACCACAGAGTTCGTCATGATACTACCGCTAGTTGACGCAGTGTCTCCATCATGTAAATCATGGATACCCGAGATGGGCAGCTTGCGGCTTCTGCATATTCCAGTTTTACACCCTTCGCACTTGTGTGAAGGCTTATACTGCGCAAGCCTTGAATTAGGAGGTGCAGTTTCCTTTCCTGACATTTCTTCTTCGACCACTTGCCAATCAAACGAAGTGGAAGTGGCGCTAGTCCTAGAATTGGAACCTCCTCCTTTGGCTTGAAACCTCTGTGCATCAGATGCAGAATATGCGCCGTCAGCGACAGAATCCTCCTTGATTGGCTCCTTTGGCACACGTTTCATGCGTCTGCCAGCTGGACGAGCACCTCCTCCGGTAATTCCTCCCTTGTGGTTTGACTTGGGCACTTCCAAACGAAAAGGTTTGGAAAGAACATTCGGCTTGCCAGCGATGCTGCACGTGTGACATTCTTGCCCGACATTAGCAATCGCACGCGAACTTCCCCAGGTACTCTTGCATTCCTTGCATCGAAATAGGCCATATCCCTTCTCTTCTCCACTTGGGATAGGGTACAATCGCTCGCAGTCATCTTGCTTGATCTTTTTGCATTTGGGGCATTTGCAAATTGGCTTCATTTGAGGCACCCGTTTGAAGAAGACATGCTTGCCACGACCTTCTCTGGGACAGACAGGGCAATTGAACTGTCGTCGCTCCAACGTTTTGTTCTCGGCTTTGATTTTGACACCTTCTGTTCGACGATTGTGTTGCTCGAGAGCATCGGTAGTCAACCTTGGTACTTCTTCCTCCCCACCATTGGCACCACTCACCCCATTGTTGCTGCAATCGGTACAAATGCACTTCCCCGCACCCCTCTTCCATTGTGCAGGAGTGTAATCTTTCTTCTTCTTTTGCATTCCGCACTTCGCACAACCTGATACAGCATTCTTTGCTTGGCGGTAGCCCTTACCTGTATGTGTTCGAGGATTTTCAAAGAGCAATGCGAGAGATTCCAGGGAGTCGTAGGCTGTACGTCTCCACATCTCATTGTAGCCCTGCGTAGGATGTGGAAGCTTCGTCATGATGCCACGAGTCGTATAGAAAACGTTAATCAGGATTGGCTGCCCATCTTTTGCAGCTTTGTCCTCTCTGAAAAACAGAGTGTAAGAAATCTCGGCCCGTCTTTCGACGTACCCGTAGTCCTCGGCAAGAGCTTTTATTTCCAACGGAGTAGGGAATTCATCAGGCATGATGGCAGAGCAACGATGCAGACTCGTACAGAAGTAATATCTAATAAAAGTGAACGAACTTGGTTGTTGTTGCGGTTTGTTCTCCGTCTGGCGTGGCAAAAAGATTTTGCGGAAAGATTTTTTTGCGCGTGTAGCGTGCATCTGTGGTGAATGGTGGAGTTGGAGACAGAAACAGAGCGAGAGGGGATGTGGGTGTGTTTTCTCCCTTCGTTTCTTGAATGGCATTGGTGTAATTATTATGCACCATACTCAAGCGATTTTGTTGTCGAATTTATTAGGCTCAAGCTGTTGCAGCGATTAGTTCTACGATCAAGGAATCATACATGCATCCATCAAGTGCTGCCCAGTACCTCCAGAGACCATTCGTAAATATTCTACCTCCTCAGGATTCAAAGTTGTGTTGCCTCTATCGAATCGCAATCGACCAATTCCTGTTATTTCGAAGTTGTATAGTATATGTTGCACTTCAACATTGTTGAATCTTCTAACCTCCACGACATGCATCGGGTGGGTTTCGTTCTTGGCCAGCGCATAGGCTGATTCTGTGAGTGACTTGGTAAAAGTTCTGCGCACAGCCTTCGATTCAGACACAGCTGCAACAATAGACCCCCATTTCATCATTGCTTGCGAAGAATCAACTGCATCATCACTGCTAATATCATTTCCCGCGACATGAGGATAAAGACCCATTGCATCCAAAAATGGTTTGAAAATGGATATCTTGTTCAGAGGAATCGCCTTCTTGACATTTTCGTCATAGTCCATGTGGAAGTAGTGCCCATGATCGTAGTAGCAATTGAATTCATCCACAACGATAGTAAAGGGCTTCTCAGTCTGATTCATCAACGTTGATATGACACTCAAGTAACAGCCGGAAGAAAGAGACGAGCTTTCACGCCCAATATTGAGCAATTTGTCCAGAGTCAGTGGCATCTCAACTTCCGATTCTTTCTCGCTGTCGTTAGCTTTCGAATGCACTTTCTTTATCTGATCGTCCGTAAGGAATTTCTTCATGGTCTCTTCTGATGCAGTCATTGTGTTGATATCATCACCATGGCTTTTCAGCAGCTGTTCACAGAATTCCTGCGCAATCAAAGGTAAATTGTACAAACCCTTGCGTTGGTTGCATGGTTCTACGTAGAATCCATGCCTGCGTAGCCGATCTCCATCCGGGAGGTAAACTACAACATGACCACTGACTCGGGCAGACGCAACAATACCAGCAAGTGCAGCTGTCTGAAGGATAAGAGAATTGAAAAAACATCAGCAAGGGAGAATTAGAACATAGTAACACTAGTTCGTGTGACAAAACCAAACAAACACTTACTTTTCCAACACCTCGCTTCCCCGTCACAAGCACTCTTGCAGCTCCCTTCTTGTTATCACCCACTGCACTATCACAGCAATTAGTAGATTCCACAATCTTCGATGCAATTGCCTTCGTTGCATCTCTCATCACAATCCTCTTGGTTTGTTTATTAGCTGCCAATTCCCATTCCTCTACCATGCGGCCGACTCCTTCCCTGTGATGAACATTTAGTGGATAGATCAAGTTTGGAATGCCAGCATCGTTTGATTTAGCCAAGAAGGCTGAGTTGGGAGCGTTCTTGACATTCGCTATATCCATAAAAACTGGTACTGCCAATTCTTCATTTGCACCAGCAACATCGAGGACGTTGTCCTTAGCATCTTGTTTTGCTGCGGGCTTTTCTCCATCATTAGTGTTACTAGTGTCATCTGTAGGGGTATCATTAGATTCATCTGCCTTGGACGCAGCACCTCGCAAACGACCCTGTACCATTCTCAAAACTTGTTCCAACCCATTCTCAACCATGGTCCCGAACTCTGGCAGTTTTGCCAACACCGGCTCCCTCTCACGTACTCTTTCTTCAATCACTTCAAATAGAGCATCCACCGCCTCCTGCTTCTCACTCCAAGATTCCATTTGAAGAATCTTTTGCAAATCATCATGGATAGAAAGTTGAATCGCCATCCTAAGACGAGATCGGATTTGTTTTTTCCGATAGTTGGCATACTGCTTTGGTGAACCATGACCAGGATGAGCCGATAACGATGGGGGCAAGTGAAGCTTCGAAAGCTGTTGCAACGTTGGCACTCCCCCATCGAAGACCTTGACATTCTCTAAACTCTTTCGTGTTGCCAATTCTGGTTTCCACTCTTCAATATCATCAAATGTTTTATTGGATAGCCATTCCTCCTCTGTAATGATCCATTCATCTGTCCATAGTCGTCCAGTGCGTTGGTCTAATTCTTCTTTAATTTTTTGTTGTCGAGCATGGAACGCTGCATCAGTAATGGAGTCTTCATCAAAATCGTCATCGTCATAACTATCATTATCACCACTTCCCTTCTTTCCAAAGTCCGAGCTATGAAATAAATCATAGCCATCATTGTCGCCATCGTCGTCGTGGTCATCTTGCCACGATGCAGTCATTGCCTTCATTTTGCGTGACATGGCATTAGCCTCTCCGATTTCTCCAAACTCGAGGTCATCAGCCGTAACACGGGTGGCATCCACAACACTGCTCATGATATCTTCGTCATCGTCATTGATCGCATTGATACTGCCATGTTTTGCCAGGGGGTCGGGATGGCGTGATATGCCAAAGAATCGTTTGGTCACCGCCGGGCGCTGCTGCTGATGGCTCCTCCTACTAGTGTCACGGTGGTCAGGCGTAGACGACGATACCAAGGAAGAGCACCATCTCAAGCAGCCCCCCTGTTGACGCCTCGCGCTCCTAACGCAGTGGCGCAGCATTAGTTGTCGTTGTTGTTGTCTCTCGGTGGAGTGAATATATCGGCCGCAATCCGCAATATAATAGTAGCAATATAGTGATGTGCGTGGGCCGAAAGAGGGAGGTCTGTCTGTGAATATTAGATAATGAAAATTCGAGATTACATTATCATCTACATCATTATTATCTGCCACTTAGTAATCAAATAATATCAAACCCTCTCGCAGCCCAATCATAATTGCTAGCCGCTGTCAAATTTATGATAATTAGATCAAACGATGTCTGCAGCCCATAAGATCTACATGTCGACGTTGGCCGAAACCAAAATGGCACTACATTCGGTCAAGCATGGATTTTCAAACCCCATCCACGGGATTGTCCTGGGGAAGAAGAGTGACGACGACAACGCGGATCTGCTAGAAATTGTGGATGTCATACCAGTATGTCATGAAGTTCCGACTAAGCCCATTGTTGACATGGCGTTGAGGCTTGCAGATGCACATTTACAACAGCAGCGGGGGGCTGAGAAGAATAACCTGACAATCATTGGATGGTACACTTCGAATGCATCTACGTCATATGATGAAACACCTAATTTATCAGCTTGTCGTGTTGCATCTTCTATGTCGTCGTCGGATAATGGTGAAGAAGGGGACAATTTTATCTTGGTTTTGGTCACCACATCGGGGATTCTTGCAGCCGTGTCCAAAGATTCATCAGACTCATCACTATCTCCATTATGTAGAGTCTTTCAGAAGGATGTCAAGACGAAAACTTTCTCTCAAGAGGTGGACTCAGCACTTGTTTTGCAAGAAAATGAAACGTCGTACATCATCTCAAAAGCTATGTTGAAGGAGATGCCAATATATGACTTTGCTGAACATATTTCGAATTTTGGGAGTGATGAGTGGAGTAAGATGGATTGGATTACCAATAGTGCCATCAAACTATGAGTTTTAAAGCAATAGCCACAATAATTACAATCCTAGTACTTATGAACACAACACATATAAGTTTGCACCCAAATTGAATTCATATTCACAGGTGCAAAGTGGAATGTTACGATAGACATATTGTACATGCACGCATCTCAAAAAATTTCACTCAACGCTAATCATACGAGCCATGATCATCGAACGTGTTGTGTCTCCCCACCGAATCTTCATCCGAGAAATCGTCGGGTTGACATGTTATTAAGTTTGCAATTGAACACAGTAAGCCTTTATCTTTTTTATCCGCAAAGTTCTCAGGCATGGTTTCCAAGGATGCGACAGAGTCTACTGCCGTCTCATCATCCCTTGCTGGGAGTTGCTTGTCCAGCTCAGTTCCGACTGTTTTACCAATTCTAGTAAAGACGGATGACTCATACAAAGTCTTCACAACCTTGAGAAATCTTACGAAACTAAAGTCGTTGTTGAGGGACATCTGCCATTGGAATAGAAAAGAAAGTGTCGAGTTAAAAAACAGAAAAAAAAGATGACAATCAACACCAGAGGTAAAAGAACTGAACCGCTTGGACTTACATTTGCTTGTTGCTCCTCCTTCTTATTGTCTTTGTTCTCTTTTGTACTCCACAAATAAGGCAAATCAATCATCACACCGGTATGAGCACAATCTATAATGCATGTCAGAGTTACACCTTTCTTCATTGGCGCAAACAACGTCTTGAAAACCAGAGTATCCCTGATGATTCCACTCTCTTCAAAATCTGAAGGCAACAATGCCTCATCATAACTTTCCGCTGTTACATCAATCGGTGAATCCATTATTCGACACCCATGCCCCGTGAAGAGAACAAAAACAGCATCTCCAGGTTGACTCATCTCTGCTAGTCTTCTGAATGCTTCGGTAATATTTTTGTGCGTTGGGGCTTTGTGTTTCTTATCATCCATTAGAATTGTCATCAAATCGGGTGAATCTGAAAATCCATATACGTTGACCAAGAAATCTTTGATTGAAGTAACATCGTCATGACATGCTTTCAGCTGTGCATCTCGCGTTTTACGATAATTGCATCCAATTAGTAAAGCACGCTTTGTGTTCTCCCCGACTTTGAATTCAGGTGGAACAAGAGAGAAAGGTTGATTCAAGTCAAACTTGTACGACGAGGTAATGGCTGGTACTTGATTGAATCCCATTCCTTGCATCTCTCCCTTCATTTTGCGAAGCAGTTGCGCCCATGTCAAGGATGTGGCATTGCTACCATTTAACATAAGCTTGTCAAATGTTTTTGAATCTCGGTCAATACTAAATCCTCCAGTGTCAACAGTGTCATCATCGTCATCATCAAAGAGATTTTTTGCATCAACCATGTGAGGACTAGCAACGTTATTGATTTCTGCTTCCGTATCATAAATGGCTTTGAGTAGTGCATTGCTGCAGGCACCACCGTGAGAGATTCCAGGCTCACGAGTGTTTTGTTTGGGGTTAAACTCCTATTTAACACGAAGAAATCAATAGTGTGGTTAGATAATAAGAAGTTGTTTCTGATAGAGAAGCGAAGCTAAACGAGTTTAAAATGACGTAGACACATCATAAAACAACTACTTGCTTCCACACTCACCTCACTTGTGGGCAAATCCCAAACTCTACCATATTTACTATATTGCCCCCCAATAATTCTAATATTACTTGGAAGAAATGCTGCACATTTGAATGCATATTCATCAGCAGTTAAACTGCTCACCGTTCGTCCCAAATCAGGGTCATCTCTTCGTGTTAGAGGCAGATTGGAAGAATGATTTGCCACCATTTGAAGGTACGCCATGAGCTCTGCCATGGGGATGTCTAGATGAACTTGATCATCCGTGATCCTTCTAGATCCCCCCGGAGATAAAGGTGTCGAGGGAGAGTCTGCAGGTGAAACTCGTTTGTTGTTTTGCTGCTCAACTGGACTAGTTCGGCTGTCATCTTCCCTTGCTTCCCCTCTGTCCTGCCTATCTCGAGACGATCTTTTAGTTCTTCTATTACCCTTGCTGTGCGGTTTAGGGACACCTTCCATGTATAGTTGTTTGCTTTTGTTCTGGCTGTGCTGCGGCGAGGCAGCAATTTCTGCCTCACCTGCTGGGCTGGGAACTGACTCTTTGTTCCCCATCTCGGCTGGTTACTTGAACTTTCTAACCTCTACTTCCTGTCGGCCGCCTTTGCGAAAACAATCTCCAACAGCGCGTAATACCAATCGATACCATCAAGCTCCCACTTCAGCTGCATACTGATTCTACCACCACCATCCTAGGAAAAGGTTTTTCATGCCGACAACATTAAAAAGCGAAAAGTTTCGCGTCTCGAAAAGCGTTGGATTTTGATTTGGCGATCAAACAAAAAGAAAAGGCTCTAAACAAACGTGCTCATAGCAAAGCTTGCACTTTTCCGCGCAGCCATCACCAAACATCAACGGCACACAACACACAACCACAGAAACATACCATACCACCAATTGCTTTTGCTGCAAGAAGTTCCATCACAAATATAAGCATGAACACCATTTTAGCCGCCCTCCTTCCCATATCTGCCTTCATACATAAGATAGATGCATTTTCATTTGGTAGTATAGCAAAGGTTCACAAATCTGTGGCAGATAGAACAGTAATTCAATTTGCAAAAATTATTGATGCAGAGGTTATTCCAGATAATGACTCAGAAAACGACAGCATAAGCAGCGGCAACAGTGGCATAGGACAAAATTCGCAAATGTCTCTTGTAGAGTACTCTCAAAAGCAAGATCCTGATTGGAAGACAATGCCTGTAGCATTTTGTGATCCGATTTCAAATTCATATATTGATTGCAATCTAGCATTTTATGTCAAGGATCCACTTGGCCAGAATGGACAAGGTGCCGAGTATTCGCTGGGTGTTCCAT